>CAJJDM010000063.1:395100-456215 GCA_905182975.1 Paramecium primaurelia | reverse complement strand
TATATAAATCTCAAGCTTCTATCAAAAGTTTATGAATTTTTGGAGAATAGGTTGAATTATAATATTATCATCCTCTTTAAGCTGAATATTAAAAGACTTTGCTATGTTGTAATATTAAGAATAGTTATATTTATATACTTTAAATTAAACAAAAGAGTTTTCTAGTAATCCCTTGATAATTTAGAGATTATTAGTATTATTCTTTTTCACTTTCTAAAATATCGGATTTCCTCTGAATCTAGCTCGGAGAGTTTTAGAATAGAAGAAAAAGAGGATTCCAGAGACAATTGTTCAGATTATATTTGAAGTGTTTGATTTCAAAATTATCTATTTGAATTTCATTTATCTCAAAAGAACCAAAAAATTCGTCTTACACTTATAAAATAATCGTAGCCAAAAAAGAAGTGGGCGAAATTTGGATTCTAGAAAAAAAAAATTTCAATCTAAGAATATTTGTAACATAAAAAATGAAAGATAAGGAAAAATTTTAAATAGGAGTTCATAATTAACAAATAAAACCTTATTAAGAGGCTTCATAATCCTTATTGTAAAAGATAATACTTATTTTTATTAATAATCCTATTGGATCCAAATTATTTAAAAGGTATAACCACAGTGGTTTATAAATATTGAAGATGAATAATTCCTTCCAAATACGTTATGCTTGATATAACATATTAAAATATAATTGCTCAATAAATTAGACAACTCTCTCTGTCAGCCTTCCTAATATAGAACTTTTATTATCCATAATTATGTACAAATAAGACCCTACAATTAGTTGATGAATTCTTAATTCAACCATAATACTTGCGAATGAACATGTCAAAGATAAAAAGATATATGTGAATAGATATCAAATAATTAAAATTTATAGTTAAATATTAATTATAAATAAGAGATCCTTTTATAATTTTGTCTTTAATAATGAAAAAAAGATTGTGTTATTTAGAAGAAATAAATTATATAATTATTTTAGTTATATTAGTAATGATCAAATAATTTGTTTCAATAAGTAAATTATGTTAAATTAAAAAAGTTATATGATTAGTTTTAAATGAAATGGATTGAGAAGTTTTATAATAGATTTAATTATTTATTTTTAAATGGATTAATGATAATATTAATAATAAGAAATTATTTAATTTATTAATAAATCATCGTAACTAAAATATATTATAACAACCTAAAACAACATCATTTTTATTTTTAATTAATTCTCCTATTATTAAATAACTCTAATAATCAAATAATATACTCTATTATTGGTTTTTTATTTTAATTAAATAAGTTCAAACTAAAATTGGAAATTAAGAAATTTGGAAACTTATTCAAAAATTATTTCAATAAAAAATAATCAATTGAAGAAGGATGAGAATAACTAATTTATTTTTATGAAAATAAAGCAACAACAATTAAATATTGAAATCATTTGTTAGAGTTAATCAATTTATTTTTGGCAATATCAAAAATAACTCTAGAGTTAGATTCTCCAGTATTAAAAACAAGATAAGAAAACTGAGTTTTTCTATCTATAGTTGTCGAATTAAGTGATTATGCCATAAGATTGAAAGGCGTATCAAATTCAATTGCGTTTCCATTTTCAATGACCATAACTTTATCATAATCAGCAATTGTATTCAATCTGTGAGCTATGGTAAAAAGAGTACAATCCTTAAGCTGTTACTTAAGAGTATTTTAGATAAAATCATCAGTCTTCATATCAAGATTAGCAGTTGCTTCATCTAAAACAATGATCTTCTTCTTTTATAATAGAATTCTAGCCAAACAAATTAGTTATTTTTATCCCAAAAAGAAGAGTGAATTAACATCACAAATATCAGTTAGTAAACCTTTAGAGAATGATCTTGCATATTCAATTAATCCAGTAACCTCCAAAGCTTCCCAAATGGCTTAGTCATCATATTAACCAAATGGATCTAAATTTGATCGAAGACTTCCAGTAAATAAAAATGGAAATTATGGTATAATTCCTATACTACTTCTTAATTTTTATAATCCTAATTATTTAGTATTAACTCCAGCGATTTCAATTTTTGAATCTTCACAGTCCTCAATTTCACACATCCTAAAAATGGCTTACAAAATTGATGATTTTCCAGCTCCAGTTCTACCAACACAACCAATTTTTTCTCCACNAAATAAGACCCTACAATTAGTTGATGAATTCTTAATTCAACCATAATACTTGCGAATGAACATGTCAAAGATAAAAAGATATATGTGAATAGATATCAAATAATTAAAATTTATAGTTAAATATTAATTATAAATAAGAGATCCTTTTATAATTTTGTCTTTAATAATGAAAAAAAGATTGTGTTATTTAGAAGAAATAAATTATATAATTATTTTAGTTATATTAGTAATGATCAAATAATTTGTTTCAATAAGTAAATTATGTTAAATTAAAAAAGTTATATGATTAGTTTTAAATGAAATGGATTGAGAAGTTTTATAATAGATTTAATTATTTATTTTTAAATGGATTAATGATAATATTAATAATAAGAAATTATTTAATTTATTAATAAATCATCGTAACTAAAATATATTATAACAACCTAAAACAACATCATTTTTATTTTTAATTAATTCTCCTATTATTAAATAACTCTAATAATCAAATAATATACTCTATTATTGGTTTTTTATTTTAATTAAATAAGTTCAAACTAAAATTGGAAATTAAGAAATTTGGAAACTTATTCAAAAATTATTTCAATAAAAAATAATCAATTGAAGAAGGATGAGAATAACTAATTTATTTTTATGAAAATAAAGCAACAACAATTAAATATTGAAATCATTTGTTAGAGTTAATCAATTTATTTTTGGCAATATCAAAAATAACTCTAGAGTTAGATTCTCCAGTATTAAAAACAAGATAAGAAAACTGAGTTTTTCTATCTATAGTTGTCGAATTAAGTGATTATGCCATAAGATTGAAAGGCGTATCAAATTCAATTGCGTTTCCATTTTCAATGACCATAACTTTATCATAATCAGCAATTGTATTCAATCTGTGAGCTATGGTAAAAAGAGTACAATCCTTAAGCTGTTACTTAAGAGTATTTTAGATAAAATCATCAGTCTTCATATCAAGATTAGCAGTTGCTTCATCTAAAACAATGATCTTCTTCTTTTATAATAGAATTCTAGCCAAACAAATTAGTTATTTTTATCCCAAAAAGAAGAGTGAATTAACATCACAAATATCAGTTAGTAAACCTTTAGAGAATGATCTTGCATATTCAATTAATCCAGTAACCTCCAAAGCTTCCCAAATGGCTTAGTCATCATATTAACCAAATGGATCTAAATTTGATCGAAGACTTCCAGTAAATAAAAATGGAAATTATGGTATAATTCCTATACTACTTCTTAATTTTTATAATCCTAATTATTTAGTATTAACTCCAGCGATTTCAATTTTTGAATCTTCACAGTCCTCAATTTCACACATCCTAAAAATGGCTTACAAAATTGATGATTTTCCAGCTCCAGTTCTACCAACACAACCAATTTTTTCTCCACTTTATACTTCAAATGATAATCCTTTTAGAATAAAATTTGAATTCTCTCTGTATCTCATACAAACATTATTAAATTTAATATGACCTGATTCTGGAAAATTGGGTAACTTAGAATCTATATCTTTGACTTGAGGTGCCTCAGATTCTACATCAATTATTTAAAACATTCTATTATATGAACTCATTTATGTTGCAAAATTAATCAACTATTTTAATCCTAATGATAATCCATCATTATATGTGATTAATAACAACAGTCCTTAAGAGAATATAGCAACATCATTCGAATTAAGATTAAGGAAAATGAATAGACCAACTGATGAAGCTATAAATCCAATAAAATCAATATTAAAGCAAAAAGATCTAATTGAATAACAATATGTCAATGAATTTAAATTACATTTATTGGATAAATCTAAAAATTATTTCTTGAACAGGTCTTACTATTTATAAACTCTAATTTAGATTGATCCTCCTATTGTTTTTTTAATGAAATCAAATAATGGACTTCTTTAAATTAATTCATTTTCCTTTAATTAGCTCACAATTTTATTGTAAAAATGATATTAATAGAGATTTAAAATTATAATGAAGCAAATCATAAAGATAAAATAAGGCTACAAGACAGCAAGTGTTATCAAGGCAATGAAGAAATTACCAATCAACTCTAAAATATCTAAGCAAACTTAGTTTGTTGAATTATCACATAATGATAAATCATTAGAAAATCTATTTATAATTCTTCCTGAAGGATTTATATCAAAATATTATATTGGTGCCAATAGAATAGAATTAAGCATTTGTTAATGAATGTTTTAGGTTGTTCTTTATACTTAAATTACATTGAGAAGGTACTTAACAAAACAACAAACCAATAATCCAATAATTAAACTTGATAAAAGTATAAATGTTGAATTCGTTTAGCCAAGAACTTAATAGTATTAGAATAAAGAAATAACTCTCTAATATAGCATTACTAAAATTTCATGCGTAACCTCCATCAATATAACCAAAAAGAAAGCTAGGCAGTTCCAATATTTAAAATATCTCAAATAAACAGAAAAATCAATGATTTGTTAGTTATTGAATAAATAAATAAAAAATTTGGAAATTTATTAAATAAGAATAATTCTAAGTTCAAAATATTTGTTCTTACTTTAATTATCAAAAGTGCGAATATAGGTTTTCTCAGATGAATTGATAAGAAAAATGATAATAATTAATTAAGAAATTTTTAATAAACAATATTTAGTATATTTCAATTTAGGATAAATAAATCAATTTAATAATCATTTATTCATATACCACAGAAAAATATATATAAAAATCAGATTCAAGCAGACAGGCCTTCTTCTTTCCAAAGAAGTCAGTGTTCATAAGGAGAGAAATACAATGGAAGAAGCGCGTGAGATAATTGGTCCAGCATTTTAATACGGGGTAGTTTCTTGCCTTCTGACTAATTCTTCTCCACTCTTTGGTTTGAACGGAATATCCCTAATCGGATTAAGTTCTGAAGCACCCTCGACCTCATAAAAATAAAAAATATAATTTAATCAACAATAAGGCTTAATTAATTTAATATTGTTAATTTAACACTAACATGTGCCTAAATATTTATTTGATAAAAAAAAAAAAATGAAAAAAATACATTGTGGCCATGTCCGCTTTAAAATTAAATTTTCAATACCAAGCATCGCTGTGGCCAAATAATGATTCGTCAAAGAAAGGTCCTAGTATATAGAATATACATGTAGGGTATGGAAAATAAATAGATGTCAAATAGGTCCTTTAATAAATTTTTAATATCATTCTTTCACTATTAAATTAGTTAGTTGGAACATACTCTATGAAATGGGAGAAATAGTTTCATTATAGAGTTCTATGTAACTCTACTCCAAGAATCATAATGGGAATTAGGGAAAAATGAATGGATTACATAAAATGCATTTTAATATTAGACAAAAATAAGAGTAGGAATCCCTATAACTATACTTGTGAAAAAGATCTAAATAAGTGAAAGAGTCTAGAAATTGGAAACTAAGAATTTACTAATTTTCATGATAAATTTTATAATTATTCAATCTTTTTGGTAAATATTCTTCTGACATCATCTACTAGCTAGAATTTAGGTACTTGACAGAAAAACTCCCAAAAACCTCCCTTTACAATTTATTCGACAATTAGAAAAATAACGTCATATCCAAATTTTGACATCATCAGAGAAATAACAACCAGATAAAGTAAAGATAATATTAATGTAAAAAAATGTTAATTATGAAGTAGGTCCAACACTCCACTTTACAGCGATTCCAGACTATAGACCGTCATCAATAAACCTACAATAGAATTAAGAAAATCTATTTATGATACCAGGTAGAAGATATTTATGAATACCTCTTAATATGTAATTGACCAAGAGACTTGAAAACTCATAACTTAATTTACCATCCTAAAAATCTTAAACCTTTTAAGAAAGAAGGATCAAATATGAATTTTTTTTAAGAGGGACATAGATTAATATAAGATTACAAAGAAGTTCCACATCATAGTATAGATCACTTATTAAAGATCTTAAATTAAGATCCAAAACATGATGATCTCAATTTTTTTCCTATACATTGTACTTTTAAATTTGAGGTAGAGGAAGAAAAATGGTGAGGTAGTAAAAGAAAAGCAATATCTTTTGATTAATGGAGCTAGTTTGGATTATAAATTTCATAAAAAAAAGGATGGGAAATTCTTTAAATTAATTTGGTAGCTTAAATACTTATTTTCAATAAGATTGGTACCTTTGAATAAAGCTCATCCTTTAATTTCTACAATTGAATAATTTAGACCAATAAGGCTTAAAGTCATTTTATTAAGTTAATTGAAGTCTTTTTTATACCAAAATTTAGGCAAATCTCAACAAAAAAAATCCAGAAAAAATTGGTTTTGTAAATAAGATGGTTGTTAGTATCATGTAGGATAAGTAATTGAGAAATTGAAAGAAAAATATTACATAAGAAGTAGCATATAATTGCGTTGATGGAGATAGATTCTTTTAAATCATTAGAATAAAGTATAGGCACTATGTTTTTGAAAGGAACTAAGAGAATTTGGAATTGATCCATAAATAATTTGATATTTATGATCAAATTAGAAAAGAAAGATATATCTTTTAAATGGTGTGTATTAAGACTCCTTACTTGCTCCCTTCTTATTTGACATTTATTTTAATGAGCTTATTTAAGATTTTTTACATTTCAAAAAGGAATAAGAGTAAAAAAATAAAAGATTTTAATTAGAGCATGCTTTATTATCATTGATTGAATATGCTGATGACTTAACAGTTGTATTCAATACCCAAATACTAGATTAGATAACTAATTTCTTTAATTAGTAGGCATAGACATATAATTTTAGTGTCAATCTTGGTAAAACGAGAATACCCATGAAGGCTAGTTAATAAAGAAGTCCATATGGGTAAATTCTTGTGGAAAAAACTTGATAAAATTTTTGGATGTTAGAGGTGGAATTAAATAATAATTAATACAAACTATTGTAAATCATATACTTTAGGCATAATTTCTAAGATTTATCGGCAATTTTGTATCCATAATAATAATAGAAATATGAGAGATTAAGAAGACCTTCATTTAAAATGCTATTAGGATTATCTAATTCATTATTGGCGAAAGTAATTGATTCTAAATGAAAAAAGTTGATGTTAATACACCTTTTTCAAACTTTTTACAGAGGTATTAAGAAGAAATGAAAGGAAGAGAATCATAAAAAAAATTCCTTAATTAATAATATGAAAGTGATGATGTTAAAAAAGAAAAGAATACTTTACTTCTCCTGATAAGGGGTATTTGATAAATATAAATATTTTTGGGTTAAATGAAAAATATTTGAAAATGGTTAGAGATGGAAAATTGAACCTATTTTAGTTCATGATGCTTCTCTTTATGATTATTAGGTGAAACTGGAAAAGTAAATAGGTGAGAGAATAGAACTGGAAGATACTTAGTTTTGCTCATGGTTTTCTTAGGCAAACAATTAGTTAATAAAATTCGTGTTTTTTCATGGCTATATTGGTTAAAAAATGGTGAATGAAGTAATTAAATGATGATATTAAAATATTTAATTTAATAATTTATTTGATAATATCAGATTCTTAAATAATTAGATTTTTAATTTCTGATAATTAAACTCTTTTTCTTTTTTTTATTAATGGTTTTTATTATTAATAATCTTTAGTTTTATTCTCTATTTTATTTTTATCCAATTAATCAGCTAATTCATTATTAATCATATTTAGGGTAGGTTTAATCTAATCATATGATCCTTAGGAAATTAATTCTCCATTGCTTACCACTGCAATTTTCTCACATTTAATTGCATATTAAATTTAGTGAGTCGCTAGGATTACTATAGGTTTTTATTTTTTTGGATAAAGAGCAATTTGATAATTAAAAATAAATTCCTAAATAGCAACCGTAAATATTTTCTCAGCAACACTTGCATCAACAGCTGATAAGGGATCATCAAATAAATATAAGTCAGCTGTTTAATATAAAGCTCTTGCTAACGATATTCTGGCTTTTTATCCTCCTGAAAGTGTAACACCCCTTTCACCAATTTCAGTGTAATCTTTAAATTTCATTAATTCAAAATCTGATTCCAATTATGCAACTTGAATTACTTTTTTATATAAAGCATGATTATAGACTTTTCCAAACAGAATGTTTTTTCTTATAGTGTCAGGAAATAAATAAGGTTCTTATTCAACATATGCAATTTTTAATTTGTTCATTATTGGATCTTGACCATTAATCAACATGATTCCATTATAAGATGGAATTTCCCCTAATAATGAATGTAAGAGTGTTGATTTTCCACTTCCGACTCTTCCAATAATAGCCCATAATTCTCCTTCTTTAAAATTTATGGTCAGATTCTTTAAAATTGGTTTATCATTTTCAGATACTAAATGCTACCAATATGCACAGAAATTATTTAATTCTATAGTACTTTTTTCAGTTTCTTTTTCTATTTTTTTATTATTTTCTTTTTTATTATCTTCTATTTTAAGCATTACAAAGTTTTATAGATTAAGTAAATTTGCAATTCTTTCAAAAGTGACTTTAATTTAAATGTATGCTTGAATTCCATTTGAAACTACATAAACGCATGATATTTTCAATGAATTTAAAAGCTAAATGGTAGAAATCATTTCAGCTACTTACATTTCATCTTTAAACTCTCCATAATATAAGATTATAAAATACAACAAACTTGACCAAAGATGTGAAGTTTAGGTCAGCAATCTATCAACTACTGTTCTTAAAAGTATTTTTAATAAATATAGAAATTCATTTTATCTGATAGTCATTATTATTTTTTAGAATGCTTTATCCCAAGCTTACATTTTAATTGATCTGATTCCTTCTACCAATTCATTTGTAATCCTCAATCTTTTATCTTAACTAATTTTAGCTAACTTTAAGGTTTCTTAATTAAATTAGGATATTAAGACCTATATAGGGTAAGTAATAAATAATAATAAGACAGCTAATAAACCAATTATACCATCAAATCTTACCCATAAAATAAGACAAGCAAAAAACAATGAAAAAATAACAACACTACTTGGAAATATCATACTAAACATTTGCTCCAAAGTGTTAATGTCCCCAGATATTAGATTCAAGATTTTCCCTATATTAGCTTACTTAAAAGAATAAGAATTCAACCCAATTAATTTGATGTATACTAAATTTATCAAATTAAGACGAGCTTTTGTGGAAAATATCATTGAATAATTAGCTGCGTGATGTCTACTCAAAAGACAAATGAAATTTAATGTTATTAGAATTATTCCATAAAAATGAGAATTTTTTAAATCATTTTACTATACACTGGCAATGACTAAATTCATTATAAAAGAAATCCCATTTTTAGAAATTGATTCTATAATATAGGCAAATATGCATTTTCCAGTTATCCATTTCAATTCTCCAAAAAATATAAGTTTCATTAATGTAATAAATGTTATTTCTTGGACCTCTAAAATTTGATTTTAAGATTTTTATATTAATTGTTTTAAATCGTCATCTGGCGATAAAATAGGAAGATGCTTATCTGTAATTTTATGGTTTTTATCCAGTACTTGATTTTTTAGTCGTAAAGCATAAGATGTGTACTACAAAAAAAATAATTTTGAAATCCTAGAATGATTTTATCCAATAAAACTTGGAAAAAATGTATGAGAGTCTTCTTCTCGTTGATCAATAGATTCATGAGACTACTCGGAAGGATTGTTGGAATTATGTAAGTGTTCTGATTCTTGATTTTCATCTGGATAAGTCTGCAATCTTATATTTTTTAGAGTTGACATCTCTGGGTTTTCAAAATTTGAAACTTAATTTCTCTTTAATCTGGACATCTATTGACCAGTTTCATTAATGTAATTAAAATTCATTTATTTAATATTTTATTCCTTCATGATAATTATATTAGCCTTTATGTTACAAATTTTGTAAAAGATTATTCAAAATTTATATCGATTTATAAAAAACCATCAATGATATTTTATTGAATTCTATTAGGTTTTATTTGAGAATGTTTTGATGAAGAGTCTTCATAATGACACATTAAAAATTAACCAAACAACATTGTAATTATATTGTAATGTTTAATTAAAAATTTATTTTGAGTTTCTACCATTAATAAATAATATAACATTAATAGATAATATTTAAAAATCCTGTTACCAAACCTGCTAACGTTTCTGAAGAAATTCTAATTTTTTTATTACTCACTAAAGACTCAAAAAAATAATTTGAAAACTTTATCTAAGTACTCAAAATATATAGGTTTCTTTCTTAATAAATCGAAAATATTCAAACTAGTTTTGATTTATAATGAATATTTTATGAAGAATCACAAATTATATTGTCTATTTTTAAATATTATTTTTTGTTAAAAAAGAATGTTAACGTTTAGGAAAAATAACAATATTGTTAAAACTATTCAAGAATTAAGTATTTAATTGACTTAATTGTAAATCCTATATTGATTGAGAGTATTTTGTATATTATTGAAAATAGATCATTAAAAAATTAGGGCATAAATTTATTTATTTCGTATATTTAATGGCATCATAAGTAGTACCTTTGCAATCTCAAGAAATTGAATATCTCCAAACCGAGATGAATCAATCTTCTATGTCTAGAGAGATTGTTCCTAAATCTGGACATTCCTCACATTAAAAAAGAGGAACTGTTTAATTATTTAACGAAAAAGATGAGTAAGTTAATTCAATAGTAGATTTAACAATAATAATGATTGGAATCATGAGTGGAAGTTTTACATTTGGATATGCAATAACTTATTTAACTCTTTCATTTGACACAGTTTTTGATCATATGTAAAATGATTGTTCTATTATTTTATAGAGAATTGAAAGGTACTATAAATGAAGAGCAAGGTTTGTTCAGTGCAATTTTACCTATTGGATGTATAGTTGGAGCAGTTTCTTCACACTTTCTAATGTAGGTTTTGACTAGGAATTAGACACTCATAATAGCAGATATTTGTGGAATGTTAAGTATTTTATCTTTGGTTCCAATAAGAGAGATGATCTTAGCCTTTAGATTTATGTATGGAGTCTGTAATGGGATTTCATGTATTGTCATGCCAATATACATAAAGGAGTTGTGTCCTTAAAAATATTATGAACGATTTTCTGTTATGGCAGGCTTTTTGATTGGAATAGGAGTTTTGACGGCTTATATAATGGCTTTGGGATATTTGAATCCAGATTTGAGAGGACCAAATACCTACTGGTGGTAACTTATGTTTGCTTTACCTCCTGTAGTTTTTTTCTTTCGGCAATTAATTGTAACTGTCATTTACCAAATGGACAGTCCAATATCGTTACTTGAAAAAGGATTGCAATTATAAGCTAAAAATGTAGTGGAAAGACTTTATACAAAAAGTTCTGTAGAATAGGCATTTTTGAAGGCTCAACTTAGAGTTCAATATAATGAAGAACATAAAGAGGGATTAATCAAAATATTTTCAAAAAAACATTGTACAACAGTGTCNAAATTCTAATTTTTTTATTACTCACTAAAGACTCAAAAAAATAATTTGAAAACTTTATCTAAGTACTCAAAATATATAGGTTTCTTTCTTAATAAATCGAAAATATTCAAACTAGTTTTGATTTATAATGAATATTTTATGAAGAATCACAAATTATATTGTCTATTTTTAAATATTATTTTTTGTTAAAAAAGAATGTTAACGTTTAGGAAAAATAACAATATTGTTAAAACTATTCAAGAATTAAGTATTTAATTGACTTAATTGTAAATCCTATATTGATTGAGAGTATTTTGTATATTATTGAAAATAGATCATTAAAAAATTAGGGCATAAATTTATTTATTTCGTATATTTAATGGCATCATAAGTAGTACCTTTGCAATCTCAAGAAATTGAATATCTCCAAACCGAGATGAATCAATCTTCTATGTCTAGAGAGATTGTTCCTAAATCTGGACATTCCTCACATTAAAAAAGAGGAACTGTTTAATTATTTAACGAAAAAGATGAGTAAGTTAATTCAATAGTAGATTTAACAATAATAATGATTGGAATCATGAGTGGAAGTTTTACATTTGGATATGCAATAACTTATTTAACTCTTTCATTTGACACAGTTTTTGATCATATGTAAAATGATTGTTCTATTATTTTATAGAGAATTGAAAGGTACTATAAATGAAGAGCAAGGTTTGTTCAGTGCAATTTTACCTATTGGATGTATAGTTGGAGCAGTTTCTTCACACTTTCTAATGTAGGTTTTGACTAGGAATTAGACACTCATAATAGCAGATATTTGTGGAATGTTAAGTATTTTATCTTTGGTTCCAATAAGAGAGATGATCTTAGCCTTTAGATTTATGTATGGAGTCTGTAATGGGATTTCATGTATTGTCATGCCAATATACATAAAGGAGTTGTGTCCTTAAAAATATTATGAACGATTTTCTGTTATGGCAGGCTTTTTGATTGGAATAGGAGTTTTGACGGCTTATATAATGGCTTTGGGATATTTGAATCCAGATTTGAGAGGACCAAATACCTACTGGTGGTAACTTATGTTTGCTTTACCTCCTGTAGTTTTTTTCTTTCGGCAATTAATTGTAACTGTCATTTACCAAATGGACAGTCCAATATCGTTACTTGAAAAAGGATTGCAATTATAAGCTAAAAATGTAGTGGAAAGACTTTATACAAAAAGTTCTGTAGAATAGGCATTTTTGAAGGCTCAACTTAGAGTTCAATATAATGAAGAACATAAAGAGGGATTAATCAAAATATTTTCAAAAAAACATTGTACAACAGTGTCTATAGGTTGTGTTTTAATGTTTATATATACTTGGTGTGGAATTTTTGCTGTGTTTTCTTATAGTTCATAATTTTTTGCATCGATGGGAAATAATGATTTAACTTTGAATACAATATTTTCCTTAGTTTTAGGAATTTCATAGTAGTTGCCAGCCTATGTATCCAAATTTTTTTATAGTAAATGGGGAAAGAGGTCTTTACTAATTTTTGGTCTTATTTTCATTATCTGTTGTTAAATAATAGTGATAGGATTAAGTTATACTGAGAATGAGGCTGCAGTGATCATTAGATTTGTAGTTCTATGCTTATTCGCATTTGTTTATGCTTTGACAATCTCTCCCATATGTTGGGTAATTTATTTATATCATGTTATAGTCAATGACACCAGAAATTAATTCATCAGAAGGAACTTACTTTTGTATTATTTCAGTGTTTGTGTGGCAATTGTTCATGCTTTATGTATTTCCATTTATGTTGGAGGGTATGTCTATGACGGGATCTTTTATTTTATTTACCATTTTGACTTTCTTATGTTTGATATTTAGTTACTTTTTCGTAAAAGAAACCAAGGGTCTTAATCATAGAGAGATAGATATTTTATATGGTAAAGGAGAATGATAATATATTCAAATTTTTGCTTATTATAAAAGAGATTAATATAAAAATTTTTTTTGCCTTTAATATTTAAACCAACTTAATAATTTTTATTAGAGTAATTTAGAGAATGGATATTTACTATTATTATAATGCCATCTTAAAAGGAGAATCTTCAATTAAGAGTTATGTCTTTGAGTGATTTACCATAAGAAAAATTGACTGTAGTTAACAATTACGAAGATACTTTAAAGCTATTATTGATCCGATTATAATTAATTGAGAAGAAAAGGTAATATAAATAAAGTTTTTCAATTTTAGGGAGAAAATTTGTAGAAGAGAGTTCTTTTTACTAAAATGATATATCTATAAAAAGAGATACCTTAGAACTTCCTAAATATCAATAACTAAAAATATAAGAATTCGATTGAACGATTAAAAAATTAAACTGAAAAGATCTATTAAATATAATGTTTTAAATTATATAAGCATTTGTCGAAGTGGAATATCTCATATTTTATACATTTTATTTTTGATATATTAAAGATTAAACTCTAAAACACAAAATCTTTATCGGATTGATCAATGCACTATACAGATATTATTTATTTATTTTGTGCATATATTTATATAATAGTTGGATTATTTAAATATTTTTTTGGCTTTATGAATCATTATTTAATTGATCCTAAGATTTTCTTTCATCTAGAGTAAGAATTGAAATATAATTAATTTATTTACTAAATAAACATTTATATTTATTTATATTATGAAAGATCATACAATTTCGTTGAAGTCTCTAAATAATAATAGAACTATGACATCTATGAGAACAAGGACTAGAGATATTTCCCATCTGACAGACAGTCAAAATAGTGCCAGAGTCTAAGAACAAATAAAATAAAAATAGTTGGTTGCTGAACTTCATTTATAACAATATGTATAATAATAGAGAATGAGAAAATAAAATCAGGCTTATTTTAGTAATCAATTGAGAGTTAAAACTGAAGAAAAATCTGATCAAACATCAGAATAAATCAATGAAAATGAAATTCTACCTATATTAGAATAGATATCAGAACTAAATTTTGAACAAATCACTTCAGGATTGTCCTAAGAAAAGGATCGTAGTCATATTTTGACTTCTTTAAAATAATCATTATTTAAAGCAATCAATTGCACTCCTACATTGGTTTCCCTCAAATAATAGTCTAATAGTTTTTTTTCAGCTTAACCTACTGGTAGAAGAGATGCAATCATACTTAAATAATGGTTTGTAAACTTCATGGAATAAACTCAGTAATCAAATAAAGATTTCAAAGATAAACTAATTTCTTTATCTGAAGCCCTACATTTATGTTTATTGGAGATTGTCAGGCAAGTATCATATTAATGTGCTGAAAGAGGTTAACTGCTTCATTCATTAGTTAAAGGTTATATATTAGTATTCCATAAACATTTCATGATAAAGGAGGAAGAAAAAAGAAAATTAAAATTTTAATTATTTGAAAAAGATATTAATGAAGCCAAGTAAAAAGAAGAAATGGAAAATCGTTAATAATAATACATAAATTAATTAAAGATAGAATTGAATCAGTTAAAATAAAAAGAAAATATTTTTAATTCAGAACTTATTAGTTATTAATAAACTATTAAGAAATTGTAGAATAAAATTAATTTACAACAAAACATATAAAAAAGTGCAGCAAATATGATTGGCAATTTATAAAGAGAAATAGATTAATTAAAGCATTAATTATCGAAAAAGAATCAAAACAAACACTCTTCTATGAATAAATCAGATGATGTAATAGAGGAACAAGATTTATCATTATCTTAAGTACTTAAGGAATTGAATTAACAGAATAAATTTGAATAACATTAGGATGTAATTGTTAAAGATGTGATTGAAGTATTGCCTGTTGTCTGTCATAGTGTTGGTGTTTAAACATTCTAAAAATGTTTATGTGTTATTGAAACATAAACAGATCTTCAGTTAATGGCTCCTTAATATGATAAGTTTTTGTCTATTTCTGAAATAGAAAATACATTAAGAGAATTCGAATTAAAATAACAATTAGAATAGTAGAGTTGGTTGGATGGTCTATGTGATCAAATGAATATGCATCCTGATGAACCATCAATACAGGATTATGATATTAAAGGCATTACAAAAATAGATTTAATATACGAGGTGCCAGAAAATGATGAAGGGTCACCTGATATATTAAGTAGAAGAAAAAATGAATATATGTAAGAAAGAAGATTATAGATAGACAGATCTGAAACATCTGAAAAGTTAATTAGAGAATTAGATAAATATGGTTCAGACAGATTATTGAATGTCAAATCGATATAATTAGGAACAGGTTCTAATAATACTTAATAAAATTCATAGTAATCTTCATAAAAATTAATTAAATTATCACCATAAGCCAATTCATAAGTCAATTAAACTAATGTATGCAAAACTGATTCAGTTAAATAAAATTAAAAACAACAAGTTCTATAATAATAATAATAATAATAATAATAATAATAATAATAATAATAATAGATATCAATAAATACATAGAGATATTTTCCAGCAAATGAAAATTTAGATAAAAAGAATATAAATACATAAGAAAAGTAAGCATAAAAGAAAAAAAAGATGAGTATATCATAATAATAATAATAATAATAATAATAATAATATTAATAATAATAGTAATAATAATAATAATCATTATAACAATAATAATAATTATTATAACAATAATATATTATTTAATTAAATGATTAAAATGAAAAAATTGAATCTTTTTAATAACCAAACTTATCAAAATAATAAACTACAATGTTGATGTTACTTTATTAAATACAAAAATAAAAAGCATAAAATGCAACAGCTAGAATGAATGAAACAAATGAACTATTAACATAAATATTATTATTTGCAAGAAAATTAACTGTTCATATTTTAAAAACTTAATTTAAAACACATACTTAAATAGCAGAAGAATTTTTATTTGAATTTGAATCTTTAAGAAAGAAAATATAGAATGACAAGGAAATTTTAGAAGAAGAATATGTATTAGATGAAGAGAAAGAAAAAGAAGAGAAAAAACAAGAGGCAATGAAGAGAAGAAAAGGTAAAATATAAAGAGCTTTAAGACTTAATTTTGCTACAAGATAAATGAAACAAATACCAACAATTGATAGATTAACCCATCCTGGAGTGTTATTAGCAATAAAAGCCAGAGACCAATCACATTTATTTAAAAAAGTTGTTGCTTATTGGCCAGTTAAGAATGTTTTAAGAACAATTACTTAAATATATTTAGAAAAAGCTTCCTTTGGAGGAGAAGCTGATATGTAAATCTTTGTTTTCAATTTCTTTCTTAATAAATATGGATTTAAACATGTGGCAGAAAAGAAATATTTATAATTTTTATTATCTGTAATACACTTTAGTCAAATATTTCGGGTGAATTTATTTGCTAGATTATTATGTCTTTTACATGATGAACATCTCAATTTCACTTAAGAAGAATCAGCTTTTCTGTTATCAGGATTAGAATATATACATAGTTAAACAAGTTTGGGTGTAAATATTGTATAAGGAGATAGTGAGTCCAAATTTCATGTACCATATTTGAGAGCATTAGAGTATATATATAATAATAATTTAGTTATATAAAAATGCATTTGGAAAATAAGTTAACTGAGGATGAAATAAAGGAACTGAGATAAGATTTGGATAATTTAAAAGAAAGTGATCCAAAAAATAAATCAGGAGTAGTTGATTTAGATTTATTTATGTCTAAAGTTCTCGATAAATACAGAAATGTTACACATAGAACAAAGTTATTTGTGATACATGCATTTTAAGCTGCTGATTTGGATGGGAATAAAAAGATTAATCATAATGAATTTTTAACTTTGTTTAGACATATTGAATATGAGAAATTTAATTTTTAAGAAGCTTTAGATTTATTTGATGAATAAGCTGATATAATTCATTAAGGGGAAAAAAATTTGTCATTTAATCGTTTTACATCTGTTTGTGTTAATTAATAAATATTCACTGAAAATTCTCTCAATGATTTCATTGGAAAGGAAGCAAATATAGAATAAATATTTGATAATGTTGTGAAAACCTGGAATTAATACAAATTAGAGGTTTAAGGTTTACTTAGTCAATTATAACCATTTGTAACATAAGAAATATATTAAGAATGGGTTAATATATTATATACGCTTGAAAAAAGAATTCTCCATTAGAAAACAGATTATTAAAATGTTAGACCTATTTTAATAGCACACAAAATACTCAAGTTAGAGTTGACAAGATTGCTGGATGAGGATGAATAACATTAGAATAAAGAATGATTATATAATAGCAATTTACTTTTAAATTCAGAATTGATCATTTAATATATAAAATTAAATTATCTTTTAACTGTTTAACTAAAATAAATATTCTTTAAATTCTTACATATTCATTTACAAAATTATTAATAAAGGCAGAAAATGTAAGAATGAATTTTACTTGATTGTTGTTAACATAAAAATAAAGATAGAGCAATAATAAACTGTTTATAGATATATATATATCTTTGAAAATTGCAAAAGTAAAAGTAGTAATTTTTTCAGATAATATTATTCTTATTATAGATTTATAGTTTATAATTTTCGTAAATGTTTCCATAGATTAATTGAATTCATTATCAATAAGAAATCTAAATTAATATTAATAAATTTGATTAACAAAAAAATCATTTATTATTCTCATGTAAAAGCTCTCTTAATATTATATTGCTAACAACATTTTTAAGACTTCCAAATTCTTTCAAAAAGCTTTCTTCATAACTGTTCAATTTATTTTGAAAATATTATTTACCATCATAATCTAAATTAATTTTCTTATCAATTCTTAAATATTTATATCTAATATTTTTATTATTCATCTCTTATATTATTCTATCCAATTCTTCAGATTGATTATCTAATTGTAATTATTTATTCGCGATATGAATAATATATCTAAAAGTTTTGTTATTAATATCTTTTCTCCATTTTGTAGTTGAAGTAGCTAATTTAAGACCATAAAACAATCCTTTTTGTGTTTCCATCTATCCTCTCTATTTAATTTCATCTAAACTTTATATAATCTAGTCTTCATCACACAAATCAATGACTTAACATTATTACAACTTTTAATTAATCATTAAGTCATAAAAATGGACAAGACTGAATTTTATGCTAGAATTAAACTTTTTCTTTTCTTTTATTTATTATAAAATTAATTCTATGGTGTTCTAAAATCAGATAATATTGTACTTATAATGATTAAATACTACTACAATCCAAAATGTTGGCATCACAACAAAATACAATGTCAACCATCAACTTCTATTATTTTTCTAATTATTCTTTTTCTTCTTCTTCTTCTTCCTCTTACCTTTATTTATCCTTTTTTATTTCACTTTCTGGACCATTTATAATAATTTAAGGGATTATTTATAAATCAAATTCTTTTTTTTGCTGATTCTGTTATATGTCTTCTTGATTATTTTTACTCATCTATTATTCATTATTATCTTCTTAATTTTATTATTATTCTTAATTGTTATCTTTATTATTCAATTCATTTTTATTTAGATTTTCATTCTCTTACACTTATTTTGGTATTTTCAGGTTATCAATATTTTCATCCTCTTTATCCAAATTTTAGTTTTAATTCTCATTTTCTTATTTTGCTCTTACTTCATCTTTTTTTGTACTATAACAATTAATTTAATCATACTTGTGCTTATATTGCATTTTTTCAGCTTTTGTTCTTGCTTTTTGAACTGAGGAAGATGGTTTTAATTCAGGAGATAATTTATCTTATGGATCATCAGAATTGAGAGATTCTTTTTATTCACCAGTTGAAGACTTAATTTTGGAAGATTAATTAGATTTTTTTTATTTTTTTGTTGTATTGACATAATCTGAATCTTCATCATTTTCATTTTTCTTAACTTTCTTACTTCTTGTTGTTCCTAATTTTTAATCAATTATTGGTTTGCTCTCTTTCATGACATCTTTGATGGTTTAAGTTTTTCTAGGTGGCATTGGCAAATTAAAATGTATTTAATTATTTAGTTTCCTTTTTTTCTAAAACAGCTCTTTTTTAATTTGATTAGCACACAAATATTTTGTCGATTATATTATTATTAAATAAAAATAAGAAATTCTATTTTTATTATATTATGATGCAAGTATTAATCAATAATAATATTAATAATCTAATTTATAATTTTAAATCTGCCTTACTTATCAAAATAAAGTAAAATATTATAAGAGATTGTTAAATTGTATCAAAAAAAAAAATATAGTCAATTACTCTATATATGTCGTGATAATCTTAAGAAAACAATTGTAAAGCCATTTTTGTTAACCAATACAGTTTTTCCATTAAAGGAGGTTTTAAGAACAAGGATGGAAAAATAGGATTATTGCATGTAAATAAAATATAGGAGATGTAATAATAAAAGAATATTCAAATAGTTAATTCTTTCCTTTAATAAATTGTATAACAGCCTTTATAATTTAGAAATACTTAAAAATACAAAAAAATTTATAAGAACTAAAAACCTTACTGATTGTGAATAAAAACATTAACTAAAACATAAGAATAAGTTAGATAAGTACACAAATAGTATAATGTTCCAAAATATAGATTAAGTATTTAGATTTATATAAATATCTTTAGAATGTATTCAATTAGTTATTTGCATCCTTTGATGATAAATAAATTATATGAGAGGAGAAATTCAAATCAATCGATCAAAAAATTAGATTAATTATTAAATTTATTGAAAAAGTATTATTTAAGGATAAAAAGAACTTATTAATGATTTACTAATATTTTCATCAATGCACTTGAGACTATTTTGAAATAGTAATAACACATTGAACATAAAAATCTTAATATTTCATTTTATTTTAATGTTAGTACTATATATGTTCTCACAGATCCTATTCAGATTATGATATTTTGAGACCTTAATTAATTAAAATCATCGATGTTTCAAAGTCTCAAGATCCATTGTGTATCAAATTTTTAGGAAGAGATAAACCGAAATTGTATTCAATAACAAGAAGAGAAGAAGTTGAATTATTGAATTTGATTTTTAACAATAATTATTTAAAATGAGAAAATAAGCAGAATTTGAACTCTATAAGCGTCTCAAATTACTTGGAGAAGGTTCTTTTGGAAAAGCTTATTTAGTTGAATTTCTTCAAGACAAGTAGAAAAGATACTTTAGAATATTAGGTCACTATGGGTGACTAAATATATGGATTTAGCAGCCATGACAACTTAAGAGAGAGAAGAAACTTTGAGAGAAGCTAAAATACTTGAATTTTTACAGCATCCAAACATTGTGAGATTTAAAGAAGTCTATAGAACAAAAAAAGGACGTTTGTGTATAGTTATGGAGTATGCAGATGGTAAATTTGAGAATTATAAACAGGTGGTGATTTGGCTTAAAAAGTTAAAGAAGCAAAAGGAAAATATTTACCTGAAGCTTAAATTTTAGATTGGTTTACTTAAATATGTTTGGCAATCAAACATGTTCATGATAGGAAGATCATTCACAGAGATTTAAAATGCTAAAACATTTTTTTAACTAAAACAGGACAAGTTAAATTAGGAGATTTTGGTATTGCAAGAGTTCTAAAGAAAACTATTGAGAAGGCTAAAACTATGGTGGGGACTCCATATTACATCAGTCCTGAAATCATTGAAGGAAAACCCTATACATTTATGACAGACATTTGGTCATTAGGTGTAATCCTCTATGAATTATGTGCTTTATAACCTCCCTTTAGAGCAGAATCTCTTCACTTTCTAGCTTTGAATATTGTCAAAGGTTAATATAAACCCATTCCAAATCATTATTCTAAAGAATTAAGATAATTAGTTGCCTCGTTACTTCAAGTTGATTATAGACGAAGACCAACAATACAAGAAATTCTCAGTAACTATTCTACTAATTTATAGAAATGCCTGTTATAATAAATAGAATTAAAAGCTTCCTTAGTGAAACTATTTAACGATAAGAATTCTCTCATACTATTCTCCATAATAGAGTAATTTAATTGTATTTATTTATAAGAATTTTGAAATCAAAGGAAATTTTGATCAAATCAATCTCATTTTGAATGAAAAACCATGTCCACCTTCACTTATGGAATAAAACCAAAAAAATCTTTAAGAATTTCCCGAAATTATAAAAAAACCATAACAATAATAACAAGATCCTTCTGCTATAATAAAGCCTCCTTAATTATAAAAATAACCTTCATCCAGACAATAATAAGAACCTCCGTCTTCCAGATAAATTTAATAATAAGAATAACCAAAAATAACTGAATTGCCTAAACCCATATCTTGGGAAGTCCCTAAATAGATTGAGATTCCAAAACAAATAGAAATCCCAAAAAAATTAGAGCCAATTGTTAAAAATTCTCCTATCATTTAAAAAAAGGACTCTTAAAAAGAAATAATTACAGAAGAAAAAAAATTATCTCCATTATTGCTCTAATAATAAATTCGACCTAAAAGTGATTAAGATAAAGGATAATAAAAAAGTGAACCTAATAGATTTGATGGTTAACCATAAAAAAAACATTCAAATAGCGAATAAGCGTTGAATGAATAAAAAGTTGAATAATTCATTTCACCAAAAGTTGTTTAAAAACCAACAGAATAACCAAGGTATAAATAATTATAAAATAAAAGACCTCCTACTGCTCCTAAAGACAAACACCCACCTCCTACTAGTCAAAGACCTTAAAGTTCAAGATAATAAGTAGTTGATTAAAAGAAGCCTGAAAAAAAAGTTATTGAGAAAAAAAGACCTACAAGTGTTGATAAGTCTCCTCCTGTTAAATATTAGGATGAATAACCTTAAGCTTATAATAATAACTAACGTCAAGAAGAAAGAATTAGATAGTTAAAAATGAAATAATTTCAATAATAGGGAAAGATGGAAATGGAAAAAAAAGAAAAAGAAAGAGAAAAAGAAAAAGAAAGAGAAAAAGAAAAAGAAAGAGAAAAAGAAAGAGAAAGAGAAAAAGAAAAAGAAAGAGAAAAAGAAAGAGAAAAAGAAAGAGAAAAAGAAAGAGAGTTAATTGAAAAATAGAAAATACTTGAAAAATAATAATCATAAGAAAAAAAACGAATTCAAAAAGATAGAGCTTTAGATAATAATTTATAGTAAAATTAATACAAAGTAGAACCAAAACCACAAGAAAAATCACCTTAATTTGGAGGAAAACAATAAAAAGATTCAAGAGTATAAATTAAACCAAAATCTGATCTATTGGAATGTGTGTAACAGAAAAATAAAGATTTAGATCTTATGCTTTAAGAATTATAAGGAATAGTAATTATAAAAATCTATTTTATTTAGATTGGAGGGGATAATAATTAAATAGATAAGATATCCAATTAAAATGGAAAAGAAAATGTTCAAGATTACAATTCTCTACCAGTGACATAAATAGAAGATAGAGAAGATGATGAGGATGAATCTTGTGATAAAAATGTCTAGAAACAAAAATAAGCTATCAAACCTATCTCTGAGATAGAAGAGGAATGTTTAGAATTGTTAAATAAACAGGATTTAAACAAATGCAGCACTATTCTTATTAAAATTGAAAAATCCATAGGTAAAGAGAAGATGAAAAAGACAATTGACATTTTGCGTAAGGCTGTAAGACTTTGTAAATAATCAATATTAGTTAGAGAAGATGAGCCTTGAAGTTATTGAATAAAACTATGGTCCAAATTATGAAAAATTATTACCATTTTTAACATTAGAAGAAAGAAAGAAATGTGCACCACTTCTTATAACTCACATAATTGCTGATTGATGAATTTAATAGATTAGTTATTCAAATTCTTCTTTTCAATTTTATATATATTCTTTATACTATATATATATAAATATATATAAATAAAAAAATTCGAGCTTGGCAGTACTCGAAACTGCAACCGCCTGATCCGTAGTCAGGCGCACTACCAATTGTGCTACAAGCCCATATTATATTATTATTGATTGATTGAAATATAAACTATTCCATTAATAATAATACAGTATCTTTTAAATTCTAAAAATAATATTAATATACTTACATTTATTATGAACCTTTTGGATGTTTTTCATCTAAATCAGACTTAATTATAGAAAATTACAATGAAATAATTTTACTTTTATACTCAACTTAAGGTTCCACTTTGGACATGAATATCAATTTCTAAATATATGATACTTTTTTTGGATTCAGTTTTTAATGAATTGGTCTAAACTAATTTTAAAGGTATCCAGATTGATCTTTCTTATTAAGATTAATGAAATAATTCATATAAAAAAATTGACAATTAATATCTACAACAATATTAATTGATTTGATTAGAATTGTAAATATTAATTCCCTAACTTTTTAAGTGTTTTGTATTTCTTCACTTTTTTCTAACCAATCTGCCATCATAGGTCTTTATCATTCGAATAATTCAAAAATTAGTACTGATTTGGATCCTAGAAATTAACGCTATTTCATTTTTTTAATTTCATCTTCTTATCTAATTTAATCTATTTTTTTTTCTCTTCCACATCCATTTAATTCATTCTTTCTTCTCTTTTAAAGAATTAAAAACTCTTATTTAACCATTTCTTTTATAAAATATTTCTTATTATTTAATATCTATTTCCATTAAGAATTTAGCTTCTTCTTTTCCTAATTTAGCAGCCTTTTTTCTTTAATATATAACCTGTATTGAGTAGATCTCTAATTTCTAAGCAAATAATAGAAAATAATTCTCTTTTACAAGTGACAATGATTCTAAAATAATGGTAGGCAATTTTAACATTTTATTCATAGTAATATGACACTTAAAATAATCATAATACTTATAACATTCATCATCACCTGTAAAATATATCCATACAGGACTATGTTTAACAAAATTGAACATAAGTCTTACAAGAAACTTTTAATAACTTACATCCCATTTAAAATCTTTATTGGCAACTTCAAGATGTTAAATATTAAATGTTTTAATAACACCAAAAGTTTTTATAATTACATCACCTTTCTTATATTATCCAAGTGTAGTTTTTTACAATTAACATTATCTTTATGTCACAGATCCAAATATACCACCTTTCTTATAACATGGATAATCTAACATGGATAATCTAAAAGTTATTCATCAAGTGAAAGAACATGTTTTGTACTTAAAAGTTGAGGTAAATCTTATGGATCTTCATCAATATATGTTTATAGTTATTCTGCAATCTTTTAACGAGTATTTCCAGCTTATATTGATCTTTCTTCATGTAATTTTATTACTTCAAAAGCACCAACTATATTTTCTATATATTTATCTTCTTAATATAACCAATTTTTTGTGATTTCTTTCTTATAACAATTCATTAATTATATATAATGTAAGTATAGAAAAAAGGTCAATAGTAATCATTTGCAGAATATGTTAAATAAATAACTAGTTAATCTGTTAATAGATTCTAACAAACATCTAATAAACAATTTCGATCAACCAATCTTCCATAATTACTTAGTGACATGGATCGATCACCATATATGCTAACTAGTTTAGATAAAGCTAAATTTCCTTAGGTAACTAAAATGAATAAGACTTCCTATTTGAATTACAGCTCTAGTGAATAAAAAAATTTTGAAGAATTGGCATCCAAATTTGTAAAGCAGTTAGAATAACAAACTTTGAGAATTGATAAAGACACTCCAAGAATAAATCTAATGCGCTTTTAATTAAATATATAAAAGTCAAAGAGACATCTATAAAGAAAGAGTCCAATGCCTTTCTGATTTAATATTATATACTTATTAGATATATCTATTGTATACTAATATAAACATATATTATCAGAGAATTGTAATCTTTTTTTAAAGGCTCAGCGTCTAATGACTAGCCAAGTGAGATATCATCATAAATATATTTATATTAATTAAATTATTTAAAATAATAAACACCGGTATGACAGATTTCGCATTAACAACATTCAGTAGTAAAGGAAAACTATTATAAATTGAATATGCTCTTAATGCTGTTGCAAAAGGAGACACAGCTATTGGAATTAAAGCTAAAAATGGTGTTGTTTTGGTAGTAGAAAAGAAACAATCATCAATTTTGGTTGAAGAATCCAGTGTTTAAAAGGTTTCACTATTGACAGATAATATTGCAGCCACATATGCAGGATTGGGTCCAGATTTCAGAGTCCTTGCATAATAAGCTAGAAAATTGGTTAAAAAATATGATCTTAAATATCAAGAGGAAATATTTGTATAAACATTAAGCAGAGAATTAGCAGAAGTATATAATAAATTTATAAATTAGGATGTATAAGTGGCAACTCAAAGAGGAGGTATTAGACCATTTGGAGTTTCAATTTTGATTGCAGGATATGATGAAGAAGGTCCCCATTTAGTTTAACTTGATCCAAGTGGAGCTTATTATAGTTGGAAGGCTACTGCAATTGGAAAGTAAGCAAAGAATGCAAAGGCATTTTTAGAAAAGAGATATAATGCAGATATGGAGATTGAAGATGCCATAAATACAGCATTATTGACTTTGAAAGAAGGGTTTGAAGGTATAAGTTAAATAAAATTTTTAATTAGGTTAGATAACCCCTACAAATATAGAAGTAGGAGTGATTAGAGATGATCATGTGTTTAGAATATTGCCTCCATCATAGGTGAAGGATTATTTGGAAGAGTTAGAATGAAATATATAATTATTAATATGAATTTTCAAGATTAACTTTAGTAAATTATTTAGGGAATTTTCTCTCAAAATAATTAGAGTAGAAAATAAGGGGAAGATCAGTTAGCTTAACTTAGAGAAGCATAACCAAATGAATTTGTAATGCAAATGCTCAATCTTTGTAGACATGAGGAATTAAAAATTAGGCAATTTGCTCCAGTTTACTTGAGATATAGTCTATCGAGGTTTGCTCCAAAGAGTCATAAGAATGTGTGGAATTAATTGATTGTAGAAACCAAAGAAACTGTAAAATTGCATCTATTTTAATTTATTGAAGTGGAAAATAGTCATATAGTCAGAAATTAATTATGTGATACAATAGGAGAAATAGGTGGATCTTTGTATGAAAATGATAATCATAATGAATGGCCAAATTTACTACCAACATTATGGTAAATGTTTTTGTCATCAAATAATGATATAATAGAATGTGGTTTTAAAATTCTTGGGAATCTCTTTATGTATTCTATTGATTAATTTGATAAATATTAATAAGATCTTCATACTTTATTTGTTTAAGGATTGGTAAGTCCATAAATAAAAATTAAATCATCTACTATGCATGCTTTAGGCAATTATATTAAATATTCATTACCTACATAATATAAGATCTTTTAAGATTTAATATCAAATATGATGAAGTCTGCACTTGAAATTACAATTTAAGATCAATCTTTAGGTGAAGGTATTATGGAAGTCTTTTCAAATATAGTGGATTCTAAACCTAAATTTTTAAGAAAGTAGTTTAATATATTCTTTAATGGAATTTATAGTATGTTTAGAGAATCTTAAATAGAGAATGGTGTTAAGAGAATTGGAACTGAAACTTTATTGAGTATGGTTGAAAAGTTTCCAGGATTGTTTAAATTTGAAAAAATCTATTTAATGTAAGTGGTTGAAATGATATTCTTTCATATGATATAAATAAGTTCTACTATTACTGATGAATGGATGAAACCTCCAGAAGGATTTAATGATGATATAGAATAAGATGAAGATTGTGAGACAACAAGATTTGGAATGTCTAGTATAGATAGATTAATAGAATCATTAGGTAAAAAGGAAATGTTACCTCTTTTAAATCCAATAGTAAGTGAATTATTAAGACATTAAGATTGGAGATGTAAACATGCTGCCATAATGGGATTATCTCAAGTAGGTGAATATATTGATAATATTGTTGATATCAAATCAACAATAGAATTGATATTACCTATGTTAAATGATAATAATTCAATGATACGATATGCTGTATGTCATGCTATTGGATAGATTGCAGATGATATGAAACCTAAATTCTAAGAATCTTACTTGCATATTGTTGTACCATAATTCTTGAATCGTTTAACTGTAGAGGATGTGCCAAGAGTAAATTCTCATATTTTAGCTGCTCTTACAAATTTTGTAGAGGGAACTGAAAAAGGCATAGAGGCTTATTTGCCTAATTTAATTTAGTTATCAATTAAATTTTTGAACACAGGTATTTCTATTGAAAAAGAAAATGCCATTAGTGTTATTGCAGCAACAGCAGAATCAAGTAAATTATTTTTTATTCCATATGTAAATGAATTACTTCCATTATTATTCTAAATATTTTCAACTCATCAAACAAAATAATATAGATAATTGAAAGGTTAAGCAATTGAAACTATTACTTTAATAGCTTCAGCAGTAGGAGAGTAAGTGTTTCTACCTTTTTTAGAATAGACTGTTTAGATTTTAATTCAAGTTTAAACTAGTAATTTGGAAGCTATTGATCCATAAAAGTCTTATGTACTTTCAGGATGGTAGAGATTGGCTTTAGTTTGTCCATAATAATTAGCAAAATATCTTGGATAAATTGTACCTTCCTTATTTCAATTAATTTAATAAGTGTTTAATATAAATACTAAAGAATCAAATAAAGAATTGCATACATATGATAATGAGGAAGCTGAAGTTGCAATTCATATGTTATCTGTCTTTATTGAAGAACTCAAATAATCATTCTTTCCTTTTGTAGAGAAGTGTATACAATTAATTGTACCATTATCTTAATTTAATTCTGATGAAAACATTCGAAGTGCTGCATGCAAATGTTTAGTCAGTTTGGTTAAGAATGTTAAAGAAACTAACAATTCATAATAATTGATAAATGGTGCTAAGTATTTCCTTGGAATCATTTTAGAAGCAGCATTTAAAGAATCTGATCCCTCTGTGATTATTTAATAAATTGATTGCATTAAAGAAATAATTGATATTGTTTCTTAACCATTTATGACAACAGAGGAAGTGACAGAATTGTCAGATAAAGTATTTAAATTATTGTTAGAATCAGATAAAAGAAGGGCTGAGAATGAGAATTTAGCTAAGGAAGAAGATGTAGATGAAGATGAAAAGAATGCTATAAAGGAAGATACTGAAACAGAAGAGAATTTACATGGAAAGATTGCTGAATGTATTGGTTCTTTATTCAAAACTCATAAAGAATTTGTCTTACCTCTCTATGAAATAATATGCAATCAAATATTACAAAAAGTTCTTGATTAACATAAATCTGCTAAAATGCATCAATTTGGACTTTGTCTAATAGATTATATGATTGAATTTTTGGGCTTCCCATATATCCAAAACCATTTCATTGATCTTGCTTAAGCCTTAACTATCTATGCAGTTGATAAAATATGCTCAGTCAGATAAGTGGCTGTATATGGAATAGGTTTAATGGCTATAAACACTCCTTAAGAATTGTATTTATAAGTCTCGTAATCTCTATTAAAAGCATTAGTTGATTCTTTAAAAGCACAAAAAGATTAAGATGATAATGAAAAACACTTTGGATAAGCTAGAGATCATTCAATCTCTGCTTTAGGTAAAATTATTAAATCTTAACCACAATCTTTAGGATAAGATTTAATATAGGGTATAGAAACATGGTTATATTTATTGCCTTTGCACTATGATAAAAAATAGGCTTATATTTAACATAATCTATTGGCTGAATTTATAATTTAAAATGGAGAATAATTCGTTAATGGTAAATCTGATAATGCATTATAAGTACTATTTTATTTTAATATTATTTAGATTCTCAAAGTATTTGCTAATTGTTATAAATCAAAGTTTTCTACAACATTTATAGATTCATAGATAGTTAATGCTCTTAGGATCTTTGAATAGTTAGATTCAGTAAAAGTATTTCTACAATAAATATTTTAAAAATTAAGTCCTGAAGATCAAAAGAAATTATTAGATATACCTAAATGATAAATAGCTTTTTGTGTATTTGTTAATATTAATATTAATAATATTAAATGAATTCATTTCTTTCCACCATCATCTGGTAACTCAGCCTACCAATTAGTAAGATTATCATTTATCAATTAAAGAATTGTAGTTACATCTTTATATTGGTCTTCTTCCATATCATCCAACTCTTTAATTGCCTTATATATAATTTATAATAAATACTTCATCTTTTACAGTTTTAGCCAATTCACATGCTTTGGCAACATCACTCATAATTTCATAACAAAAGACTGAGTAATTTAGAGTAACTCCTAATCTTAATAAATTAGTTTTTGGAAACTTATCCTTATCAATTAATTCTAATGCTGTTTGATAAGCTTATTAAGCTTATTAAATTGCTTTCTCTTAAGCTTTTTATTAAGAATATTCTGAAATGTATCGATTATAATCTCCTTTCATTTTGTGATAAAATACTCTAGCCTCTGTATTAGTTGTCTTCTTCAATAAAGTATGATCTATCAATTACAAAACCTCATTGCAATAATAATCTAATTCCTTCTCTACTCTTGCCTTATAATATTAAAGTACTTCCTAATATTTCACAATCTATCACTTATTGATTTTACTCTTACCTTTTATTTCTCCTTAATCTCATAAGCAGTAATTGCTCTCCATGCAGTTCTCCTCTATCCCACTGTATTTTTATATGCTATTGAAAGTAGATTTCTCTCTTCATTATTCAAATCTTTAGTTATTTCTGCTACCTTCTTCATGTTCTCTACCTACTCTTGAAATTTAGTAATTACCATGTCTTCCCATCTTTCAGTTTACTCAGCCAATCTAGCCATGTATGTGTATTCGTCTCTTTTATCTGACATAATAAATTATTTAGATAAATTAATTAATTTCTGAGTCTCCAGAAGAAGTAAAAAAGAAATTAAATTCTAAATTCTCATTTATTAAATTAAAATGCTTTAATAAGTAGCCATAATAATTGTCAACAATCATTTCACTTTTTCTTTGCCATACTACTTGGAAAACGAAGTTCTAAAGAAAAATAATAATAAATCTATACAATTAACTGCTGCTTATTTAATTAAATTTTATTATAATGGTTAAGGTTTTTAAATTTGTTATTTGGATTAAGAATTGGGTCTTTATTTATTTTGAATCTAATAAAAATAATAATGATAAATAATTACTTTAGGTAAAGTAGGTATTCCATTTGGAATAGATGATTTAGGTTTAATTTATTAAACTACTCTTTTTGAACTTTATTATTATTATTATTATTATTATTATTATTATTATTATTATGTTTGTTTTTTCTCATAAATCTTTTTGTCCATACTTAAACTTATATCTCCTTCATTAGTGTCTTCTTAAACAAAATTCTTTTCCTCATCTGTATTTTCTCCTTCATCAAATCCTTCAGCCACTTCTTCATCCTCATAAACCCATTCATACTCAGAGTCATCCTCTTATTATATTTGATCACCTTCCTCATATTCTTCATATTCCTCCTCTTCTTCTTCTTATTCATCAGCATTATCAAGTTCATCTTCTTCAGCTTCTTCATCTTCACATTCAAATTCTTCCTCCTCTTCTTCTTCCTCTTCGAAATCAAACAATCCATCGACATAAAATTTAAGTGTATGTCTTACGATATCCCATATTTGACTGCAAAAATAACATAAATCGATTCACGCTCTTATCAGATGGATTGGCCTTCAAAACTACAGTGACAAATGAATGTACTTTCTTTGCCAATTTAATAAGCTTCTTCGTATTTATGCTATTGTACTGCCAACAAGAACTTAAAACTCATAGATTTATCTTCCATCATCTCCTAGATAGTTGAATCCATTAATTATATATATATATTTATATTTAAATTTTGCTTCTCATAATACTTTCTACAACAAAGTCCAAATTGTATTTGATAATTGAACATCAGGGTGATAGAGAGCCAAAACAAATAATAAACACATGGTATTGAAGCATGGTATAAATGAAAAGATCCACATAATCCATCCTTAAAATGTCAAATATGTTGAAAATATAATGAAATAAGGTAGGCACGTGTAAATCTCCCCTATTTTAATTTTGATTGCATTCTACCTGTAGTTTAGTATTTATTGACTGCTTAAAATGAAGGAATCAAGGCTCCAACTAAACCTGTAATAACTCTAGGTGCAATTCCTAACAAGGTGCATAAGATTGAGAGAACTAATATTCCAAATGCGATATGTGATAACTTGATTTTTGGCTATAGATTATATTAAAAAGAGTATATACATTTGGAAGATATTTCTAGAGGGGTTCATATTCATCTAATTCTGAAATTCTCAACTTAGCAATGATAGGGTCCACTTAATGCATTAATAATTAAATTAATTTAATAAAAAATTTGTAAATTTACTTGATTATTGAGAGGACAAAAAAAAATAAATTAATGATATATATTTGTTTGTGAGATTTCTATATGTAATTCTTATGATATTTATATTGCATTAATTATAAATTCAATAGATCATTAATATTTATTATAAGAATGTTATTATTATTATTAAATTTACTTATAATATATAATGAATAGCACCTCTGTTAAAAATTAAAATGAAACTATGTTCTTTCTTTCAATAATCAATTTGATTTTTGGGATTATCAAGTTAGAGATGTTCACAATAATATCTAATTCAATACTTTTTGGTTTGATGTTCTGTAAGTAAAATTAATGCTTATAAGAAGGTTATTTGGGATACAAGTATAAGAGTCATAGAAAACATTTAATTTTTGAACAAGTAATTGTAATTTATTATTGTTGTTACTAATTGATATAGAGAGGAGTACCTGCAATATGGTTTAATATATTTTCAATTTAATTGGATTAACATCTAGTTTTATTTGTAACTCTCATTATTGTAATTGCATTCACATGTGCATAAGTACAACCTATGGTAGAGATTAGTACATTATAAACAATTTTAGAATAATTGATACTAATTATCATATTTCTCTATAATAAATACAATTTCACAAGTCTTAGATAATAAACACAAAATAGAATAATAAAATAGATAATGAAGAATGTTAGATATTATGCATTTGATAAATATTAAAATGAAATTGATGGAGAAAAATTATTATAATCAGAATAAATCTTAAATTCAAATGCTACATTATTTTCTTATCGTTGTGAAAATCAGAAATTGTAATAACAAATAAGGAAGGATTTAAAAATTAAATGTTATACAATGTAATAAATAGATATTGCATAAGAATCTCAAATTTTTTATTCAAAACCTTCTGTTTTTGAAACTTTAGGTGGATTTCTAGAATTCTATTAAAAAGATAAGCATTAAATGAAAAATAAAGTAATTTTAGCATCAGAGTATGATGAATTAATAGGATAAAAACAATCATACAGATTATATATAGAATAATTTAAATAATTTTAAAGAATTTATACTTTAGTTGCACTGGTTAATTTAGATGATAAAATTCCATCAAAACAAAATAAAAATATTGATAAGTTTAAGATGAGTTTATCTAAAATATTCACTCACAAATTAAAAACACCTTTAAATACTACTCTAGGATTTTTATAGGCTTTAGTTTAAGAGAATAATACAATAGATGAATAAGTAAAAAATAGTTTTTTGAAACCTGCATTTATCAATTCAAAAATATAATACTATTAAGTTTAGGACATTTTAGATTATGTGAATTCAGTAAAATTAGTTACATATAATGTGAGTAAAGTAAATTTATATAAGACTTTATAATTAATTTATGATATGATTGAATTATAATGCAGAGCTAAAAAGATCTAAGTTATTTTTACTATAAATTCTAAACCTTTTGATGTTAATGATAGGTATTTAATTTTAATATTGTAGACCAATATATTTAAATACAGATTAATTAAGATTAGAAAGAATCCTTTTCAATTTATTGAATAAATCATATAGACATACATAAATTATGGGCAAAATCTAATTAAATGTGGATGTATTGTCTGAAAATAATTAAGTTTAATTTAAAATTAATGATAATGTTTAAGGATTTAAGTAAGAATAATTTGAATAAATCAACAATTTTGCTAGATTACAAAATAAATGTATTCATGGATTCCGTAATTCAATTGTGAAAAGATCAACATTCAAATTTAGTCTTACTTTATAAATAACAAATAAATTAATTTATTTTCTTAGTGATTTTCAATGTTCCTTATAAATTAATCATGATTTAGAAGAAGGAGCAATTTATTAATTTTTTATCAGCCTTAATTGTCAATAAGTAAATATCCAGCACTCTTTCGAGATTAGTTAAAAGAATTCGAGTTTCTAAAAAAGAAGTTCAGGTTCACTTAAATAAAATCTACCTAATCATATTTCACTATTTACAAAAAGTTAAAATTAAATATCGTATTAATTGATATTATTTTATAAGTAGGGATAAAGTGTTAGAGGAATATGAGATAGAAGTTGAACCTCTTGCTAATAAGCCTCTTTAATTAAGTACACAAGTGGTTTAAAACTATCCCTAAAATGCTCTTTTTTAAAGTCATCCAATCTAGTAAAGTGTTTTCCCTTTCCAAAAATCTGTATTTTAAAAAGAAATGGTTAATGATAAATCTTTAACCATTTCTGTAGCATTTGATCATTCATTTAATGTGAAACGTGCTGCAGATTCTATAGATATAAGACAAGATATGAATCAAACTATTATGTTAGTTGATGATGAGCCATTCAATCATGATACCTTAAAATTGATGCTTAAGAGTTTAGGATTCAAAAATTTTATTAGTGCTTATCATGGTTAATAATGTATAGAATTGGTAAAAAAACATTACAAATCTATCAAAGTTATATTCATGGATTTAGATATGCCAATAATGGGAGGAGTAAAAGTATAAATATATATATTAAATAGGCAACATAAATTCTTATCCAATAAATGTAGGATGGGGAAATTGATCATATACCAATAGTTGCCTGTACTGCTCATGATGATAAAGATACATAATAGGAATGTTTTACAGCAGGTATGATTTGTATCATTGCTAAACCGGTCTTTATTAGAAGTTTACAAGAAACATTCTTGAGAATTAATGAAATCAAGGTTAAATCTTAAAACCTTGTCTTTGGATCCAAAGGAATTACTTCAAGTATTAAATGATAACATTATCAATCTCTTATATATTTTCAATATATATATATTATTCATTATTAAAAAGACAAATAATAATAAAATTATCATCATCTAAAAAGTAAACTGTTTTTAAAATTATTCAATAACAACAAAAGTTTATCGTTATCACCAAAAAAAGAAAGCTTTGGCTATATCTTTATTAAATAGAGAAAAATTGCATGTTTTAATTATTAATATTATCTATAATGATTAAACTAAGAATTAAATTCCAATATATGTTAGGCATCATATTTCTATCTGACCTTATTAAAGGAATAATAGATAATTAAATATCTATACTAATTTGGATTTCAGTATTGCTTGCTATAAAAATTGGTAATAATTCTTAAAATTATAGTCAGGATAGCTTATACTGATCGCTAAATTTAAAAGATTCTAGTAATCAACCTATTTTATCCTATTCTGTTATAGTATATTTCAACTCTCGCATTATGGAACATAGTCTTTATGGTTTTTGTTGTGTCTTATAGAAATTTATTAAACAGAAAATAACAAAATAAAACTCTATTGTAAAATCTTGTAAGTTACACTTAGCATCATTTTGACTTCCCTTTAATATTAAGGTAATATAAAGTATTCAGAATTTCAATAAATTATATATTTTGTGGCATTTATAATCTATCAACTTTTTAAAGATTTTGTTCAAATAATTAGAATTGAAGAAGCTGAAAATGAAATACTATAAGAATTAAAGAAACAAATCATAATTAAAATATTTGATTAAAATTATTAAGACATTACACCAAATAGTTAACCACAATTAGATGCTAATCCTTACATATTATTGACCTAAAACACATAAATGGATGAAAATCAATAATTCTATATAAAATGTTATTAAGACAGAGATATTACATCAAGTCCTGATTAAAATTCAAATTAATAATAATAGATATTATTTTAAGATTGTATATCATTTTTAAAATTCATTAATAATTAAGATTCACTTGATAGTTCTGAATACAATCATTATATAGCATCTTTAATTGATGTGTAAAAGAATATCAAATAAAAGTTTAAAGTAATTCATAAAACAACAAGTCTAGGTAATAATTAAATTTTAGCTTTTTGGAAGATTGATAACTTCACAGTAAAATAAACAAAATAAAAGTTTTCTCAATTTAAAAAGTAATTTACTGATCTATTTGCTCATAAACTTAAAACTCCCATGAATGCAACATTGGGATTTCTCTCTTAAGCCTATAATAGTATAGATGTAGATACTAAAACTAAATCCAACTTTATAAAGCCTGCATATATTAATTCAAAATTGTAATATTTTTAAATTTCTGATTTATTGGAATTCTTAAGTCCTTAGATTGATAAGATTAGTATATAAAAGAGTAAAATCAATATGAAATAATTTTTATTGTCTTTATCAGAATTAATTGAATCATAATGTATTAATAAAAGAATCTTATTTTAAGTTTTTGTAGAATAGATTCCATTATAATAAATTGAAAAGTATAAAAATATTAATTTAATTTTTTAGCTTTTATATATTATCAGATTTATTCAAATTAGAAAGAGTGTTATACAATATTTTAAATTAATCTTATAGACATACACCTTCTGGTGGTTAAATAACTTTGAGTTTAAGTTTAAATAAAGAACATACAGAAATAAATTTTGTTATTGATGGAAGTGGATGTGGTTTCAGTGATGAAGATATTGAGAATATTAATTTATGGATTAAATCATAATCTGATTTCCAATTTAAAAAAAAACATTTAGTTATTAAAAAAGAATTAAAAATGACATTAGAAATTACTAATAATTTAATTAACATTTTAAGTTCATCTGAGTAAAATTTGGAAGTAGCTTAATCTGTATAAGGTACAGAATTTAGATTTAAAATTATCATTAAAGAAAGCAAGACAATGGAAAGTTAATAAGAAATATAATCTGTTGGTTAAATGCTTAAATAAAGAAGTTTAAGAAATATGAAAAGCTCTTCTAATAATAATTGTATGGTAAAATCCATATTTTCTGTTCCAGATCCATAGTATTAATCAAATTCCTAAACAGTACTTGATGAACCTTAAGCAAATTAGCCATTAACAAATAAAATTAGTTTTAGTAAATGGTAAAAGAAACATAAACATTTAAGACGTGTACGTTCTTCATTCATGAATAAAGGTCTAATGGATACTGATAAATCAATTATGATTGTAGATGATGAACCATTTAATCATGATACTCTTATTTTGATGATGAAAAGTATGGGATATAAATAATTCTTGAAAGCCTTTAATGGTTAGTAAGCTATAGATATGGTTTAATAACATCAATTAGATATATGTTTGATTTTGATGGATTTAGATATGCCAATTATGGGAGGTATTGAAGTATTTATTTTCTATATATAAAAAATAGGCTACAAAAATATTAATTTAAATGATGATTGATTTAGAATTAGCCTATATTCCAATAATAGGATGTACAGCTCATGATGATAAGGAAACATTAGAATAATGTATTGAAGTTGGAATGCTACATGTAGTGTTGAAACCTGTCTTTGTGAAAACATTACGAGAAGCATTTTAATATATTGTATTTAGTGAAGAGGTTAAAAAACGATCATAATATATATTACCTTCTTAATTGTAAATCTGATTAACTGATACTAATAAAACTATTCCATAAATTATTATAATTAACAATAATAATATAAAGTCTAATTTCTATTATATTATTTAATATAAATGCAAACCTCATTGACATACACATTAGGATTAAAAAATGATACTAATTATTAATTTATCACTAAACATACTCTAGCAACAAGGAGATAATTATCTGATAAATATAATGACAATTCATAAGTTGCTGTAATTTGTGAACCACATAGATTATATAAATAATCATTAAGTGGTGCTGGTTCTGAATTTCCAATGTAATAAAGTTTTATTACAAATAATTAGAGTAGTTTGTATTTTCAGTAAAAAGGATCCTGTAGCTAGTATTTTCTAAATTTTAAAAGGGAAACTTAAAATTAATTCATAAACTACATTATATTTACTTTGCAATAATTATATTTTGTAATAAGGTATACTATTCAATTTATTGAAGAATAATCTATAGGATAAATATATGAAAAATATAAGAATCAAGATGATGGACTTTTATACATTAAATATAGTTCTTAAGAAACTTTTGGAAACTGATTGAAATTAATATAATAAATAAAATTTTAGTATATATATTAATCAGCTCTATTTAACATAAATTGGACTATCAGCTGGTTGTTTAATTCCAACAATAAAATTTTTTATTTAAATGGATTCTTGAAGTTCCTCTTGGATATCAGATCCAGCTGATGAAGATTCTTCAAAACTTGCTTTTCTGCTTGAATTAATTTCTTTTGGAGGAGAACGAAAACTAGTTCTTTACATTTAAATAAATTTTAATCTAATTGCAGGTTTTGGTTGAAAATATTATAATGCTAAACGAGCCCCACTTTCCTCTTAAGAAAATAGAGATATCAAATATTCATAGTTTGGATCTTCTTCAAATTTTAATCCTTTTACATATTCCATAAATATAGATAATTAAATAGGCAATCCAAAAAATTTATCAATTTTTAATGCCTTTTTCATTTTTTTTATTTTTTAATATCTGATTTCTTTATCTTAATCACTTATTGAATACCAAGGCAAATTGCCTTAATGCAAATATATAAGCATATACCCTAATGATTCTAAATCATCTCTTCTAGATTATTCTATACCTTTTAAAGCATTAATTGATGCATATCGAGCAGTTCCAATCATTCCTTTATTTTCTCTATAATGGATATGATGACCATCAATAATATATTTTTTAGAAAGTCCAAAATCAATCAGATTAATCTTATTATCTTGCATAACAAAATTTTCAGGTTTTATATCACGATGGATTACTCCTAACGAATGAAGCTCCTTCAAAAGTTTGATGATTTCCAATCCAATTGGTAAGATTTTATTATAATTTCCTTACTTTTATCTATATTGTTCCAAGTTTTCTCCCATTAGATTCATTACAAAGTATGTATTATGTTAATCAGAACCAGATGCAAATAACTATGTAAATCCTTAATGCTTTTATTATTCAAATACCTTTTTTGCCTTTCAAGATTTGTAAGATTTGTATTTCTCTTTGTAGTAATTTTTTTTCCTTTCTCATAGAATTTTTAACCAGTTTACAAGCAAATATTTAACCACTAGAAATATGTTAGACCTTCCAAATGTAACCAAAAGCACTATTTTATTGATGATTAGTATTATTACCCTTCACCTAACTTATCGAGAAATTGATAGGAAGAGGAAGCAGGCTACTTAATTGACCTTTTCATAATGAATGAATTTATATTATATAATCAATTACATAATATATATGCTATTTTGTTAATAGGTGATTTCAAAAAATTAAAAAACTTAAACTGACCAAAAACTATCTAAATTTAAATTAGAGTGAAAACCCATATAAAATTTGCATAATATTTTAGGGAAATTAAAGAATTAATTAAGGACAACTATTAATCATTCCTGAGGTTTTGTTGTACATCCATTGATATAACAATTGGGTAGGAATGGGAAATGATTTGATGTTTGATTTGTCGCTGTTGAATTCTATAAATAATTTAACAAGCTACCCAGAGAACTCACAATATAATTTTTATAGATATATATATATATATTAATTATCATTTTTGTTTTATTCCTCTTTGTTTACTACGCAAAGAATATAATTCCTCTAATTATTAAAAGAAATTATCAGAATAGTTCTTAATAACTCCAGCCAAATCTAATACAAATTAAGCTAACATAACCTAATTTTAATATACAATTCTGCTCTCTTATGCTTATACCTTAGAGAGCACAAATATCATGGTTTAACTTACATGTCTATGACACTCATCAACATTATCACCAATCTAATAAATACCTTCTGGATTATCATCTTCATTAACAGAGTTCACATCAACATTGCGTTGACTTATCATAGCATTTCTAGCACTCATTGTTAAATATCTAGGACTAATAGTTGGTTTTTATCCATTCATTCTTGGAGTAGCAGAATCAGGAGGAGCATAACGTTCATTTTTTATTTGATATAGTACAATAGTACTTCTAACATCTATTTTAGTAATATCAAGTTCAAATTATTTAGCCATTTTATTCATACTAGTATGAAATTCTCTTATATGTGTTTTGACCTCTGGATTCTTAATTTCCTTCATAAACTTCAAATTCTCACATATTCTCATTTAACCTTGATCAAATAATAAATTATCATATGTCCAAGGTCCTGCTCCAATTTTAGTAAATACAATTTAATTATCTTCAATACTAATTAAGTACCATTTTCCATCCATTTAATGTAATAATTTAAAAAATGAGCAATCTGGTAATAATTAATAAGTGAAATAATTTTCTATCAAGTAAAGAATTTAAAAGAAATATTTAATATTTGGTTTTGGAAATTTCAATATACCCATTAAAGAGAATAATATTTTACTTTCAACTTTAAATTTACTTTAAAATTTTAATTCTTTAATTAATTCAAATTTTTAACCATATTCACTCTTAAAATATTATTCTTCCTATTATTTTATATACATTTCACTAGTATCTCTTAAAACAGCATTTTAAATAAGTAAATCATGATTAGAAATATTTACATGTTTTCTTTTAAACATTTCATCTTTCTTAATTTCATTTCTAATATGAACTACATATTCTGAAGTAACATTATAAATGTTATGAGATTCCTTAATAAATTTAATTTCTAGAAATTCTTAATAATCAATAAAATAATCGCAATACAACTTCTATATTTCAAGTAATTCATCTTCAATAATTTATGCTAGATCTCCTTAAGGTTTCAATTTACGAGTCACTTAATTTGGATTTATTCCTACTCTTAATACTTTACTATATATTTGAGTTTCTATTTGAACATCCAATTCAATAGGAATTTCTTACTTTTCATCTTAATGCACCCTAATACCAACACTTCTTGGTCTAAATTCTAAAATATCTGGGTTATCATCATTAAGAATTGCAGTTTTCTTTTATAATTGAATAGCATTGCTTAATTGAGTTCCATTTCGAATATCATATTCTGTACCAATACTACTACCTAATAGTGCTTCATCTTAAAAATTAAGTTAAAAAGCAACTCTATCTTCTGGTTTGAATTATTCCATTTCTTATTCAAATAGAGTCTTAGAAACAACTGTAAATACTTCCCAAACTAATCCTCCAATTAGTGCTAATAAGAAAATAGAAAGAAAAACAAATGAACCAATAAATAACATAGGAGTTACTAGATTCTTAGTGTCAAAGGAGAGTTCAAAAACTAATTGTCCCCATGCTGATGCTGTAAATACTTATAACATCATTAAATAAGATCCACCCATAGAATTAAAATCTGCATATTTACATTAACCCCATAAATATTTAAATTCATTTGGATCACATGAATTATTTGAGAAAGGATTTTAATCATCAGTAGTAATTCCTCCATATATATAAATACCTATACAAGCATATGTAAAAAAGACAATCTATACTGGTAATATCAATCTTAATATTAAAGGTACACAAATTATGATCTTATATAATAGATTTTTCACATGAGCAAATATTTCTAATCCTCTCAACAAATATCCTACTAATTTTATTGATCTAAAAGCTCTAAATAATCTAAAAACTTTTTATATTTTTGCAATTCTCAAAATTCTATTTGCTTTAATAGATTAAACTATATTTCCTGTCACAAAACTAAATAAAATATAATCAAATAGTATCTACAACAATATCAATGTAATATCAAAAACATTCCTATGAATATAATCAACTTAAATACCAACCATCAACAAAAAAATCATATATTCCTAAACCTATTATTTTAATTAAACATTCAAAAATGAAAATGCCTAAAAATACAGTGTCTATAGTATCAAATATGGCCAGTACATCTAAATTCTCTATAAAGAATGCAGATATAATCAAACCACAATTTATTATAGTAATAAGGAACATGAAAAAACCAAATGTCTTAGATAGTATATAAATATTACATTAGATTCAATAAATTTCTTTAATCCATATTTATTAAGAAAGTTTCTAAATGATTCCCAACATTAAAGTGGTTTTGTTCTAGGTAAAGAGATTTTCTTACTATTCTATAAGACATAAAGTAATTGATTAAATTCGTCAAATTAAATCTTATCACTATTTGATAATTATTAATTACTTGAAATCTTTGTCAATTTCTGAAAAGATAATCTTAACTTCTTCATCAGTCAATTAACCTCTATAAAAGGTTTTTAAGAATTTCTTAAATTGATTTTCAGTTAAAAATCCAGCATCATTTGAATCTAATGAAATGAAACTAGCCATCATAGCAGATTTTTATTTAATGATATCTTGAATAGCAATTTACATTCTATGTCTTCTAAAACCTTCATAAACAACTGCTAAGGGAATAGGTTAAAATAGAAACAAAAAGAGAATTATATATATAACAAAATAGAGAGCATAAAATGTACCTTAAAATATAGGAGGAATCATAATATCAGGGTAGAAATCTAAAGTAGCAGCCATAAATAACATATTAAATAATTTAAAGAAATCCCCATAATCTTATGTTTCTAAATCCACAGTTTCCAATTATCCAATTAAATTTATTCCAATAAAAGAATAGGTTGAAATGATAATTACATAAAGTAAAAATAACAATAATAAATCTTTGCTGGCTTTAGCTATACCCTTAAGATTTCGTCTAAGATCCTTTGAAAAAAATATCATCAATGCTGGTCTAATTAATCTACTGAATCTGATTTGAGTTTAATCAATCCTTGAATTTATAAAATCTGTTATACACACTAAAAAGAACAACATTTTCATCATTCTTTTTGTGTTAAATTGAAATCCTCCATCATTTTTTTTAGTAGCCAACAAAACTAAAGTTATTATGAAGTCTATCCCAAGGAATATTAATATAAAAAATTCTATATTACTTATATCAGGTGCTTCATAAAAATCAGATTCAGGATAAGGTTTTTCAAAGAAAGTGAGAATCTAATAAAAAATAGTTAATGTTAAAAGAAATCCACTCCAAATTCTGCTATTCTCAATAATCCAAAGGTATTTTAATATTACTTTATCTGCTAAATCAATATCATTTCGAATAGTTCTCAAGTAATATGCATCATATATATGTCTTTCTGCTTTGAGTTATTTATCATCAGAAGGCATATGTTTAACAATCTTTTAAATTTATGCAACAAGCATGTCATTCTTTTCTTAGAGTCTTGTATCTAATTTAGTTAGACTGATAGCATTCTATTATTTAAAGATTGCTGATCTCCTAGGATTTGGTGGTCTTGGTGGAAAATTATCACACAATTAAGGAGATTGAATACTTTCTTATTTCATTATTTGTTTTATAATAATGTCTTTCAATAATCAAGTATTTCTTCACATATCACTTCATCATCATCAATATCATAACAACATATTTGTAGAATCATGAAAGCTGTTAAAATTAATACAAAAAGTAGAGCAACAGTCAATTCATAACATTACTCTTTTACCATTAGAATGAAAGAACCAAAAAAGAAAAATCTAATTAATTAAATTATAATATTTACGCCATAGCAATCATTATTTCAGAATGCTTTACTTTTTTATGAAATAGACTAGAATGTGGTTATTATTTTTCTGATTGTAAACAAAAAACGATTAAAAATACAAATCTCACAGCTGCAGCTATTAAAAATGCCACTCCACAAAAGTAAGTTAATGGCAAAGTCATCGTACATTAATAATAATATGGATTTGACTTACTAGTTCAAATTATCAATTTACCCTTCTATGTAATAATTTGTTTACAATAACACATAACCACATAGCATACACAAAAAGGCAATACAACAACTATAAGCGGATTATGTTGATGAATTATCTTCATGTATTTCACTAGCATAATAAAAGTCATCATTATTAAGCATTTTTATAAATAATACTATAATTTGTATATTAAATGGGGTAAAATTATTTTTATATAATTTTATATCCAAATTTGATAATTGACAAGGAATAATATTAAAATTAAAGATATCTATATATTTATCAAAATAAATTCAATTTATAATCTGTTTTTTTTCTATTTCAGCTTAAACATTTAAATTTATTTCTTATAATTCTTAATTTTGAAATAATATAATATTTTTTTATTCTAACTAGAAAACTTAATCTAATATTACCTATGGTATTAATTCTTAAGATACAAAATATTATCCTTATCTTTCATAGATAATTCCATTTTCTTCAGCATAAGCAAGATAATTTTCAAAAATCTTTTCATCAATAGGATTTTAGTAAAATAAACATAAATTATTAATTATATGCTTTATATTTGTAGATATTCCAAAAGATTTTATAATTTTTATGATATTCTCTTATAGTTAATGAGGAAATAACTAATTTGGTTCATTTGGATAAAATAATTTATCTATATTCTAAATATAAATTAGATACTAAATTTAACAGAATGAGATTTATTATTAACTTACTCAATTTCTTTTTTTTTAACAATTGGGATTGACAATTTTTGTTATCCTTTTTCTTATTATTAATTGGTTGATTTTCTTATTTTTTTTTAAGCTGCAATAATTTATCTTAATTTTTGTTTTGTTCTTACTTTTATTTCAATTGGCATATATAGAATATTATATTTATTTAAATAATATATAGAGATGTAAATAATTGTCTAAAATAAAACCTTCTTTTTATTTGGATTAATTAAATAAACATTATTGAATATATTATCTAGATAAGTAAAATATTTAGTTTTATATCAATATGTATTAGTATTTAAGTAAATAATAATTTTAAGAATAAATTAATAACAAATTAATTTATTGTATGAGTAATGCTAAACTGCAATAAAATTGGGAAAAATTACAAAAATTATGTCAACCAGGTCCAAGATCATCTTAAAAAAGAAGTTCTAGCAAAGATCAAAGATCTATTCCTAATTTATAATCAAGTAGATAATTATAAAGGAGAGCATCTCAATAGGATTTGGTATATAAAGTGGTTGAATGCAGTACTTAAGATATTGAAAATAAGAATTCAAAATAACAACTAGATTAATTATTTAGTGGTTTGAATGGATTATTGGGTTATGAATTAATAATGAAGAAGGGTAAATTAGACGAATTGTTAAAGAAACTTAAATTTTTTCTTTACTGTGATTCTTTAGAATTGAAGTCACTTTGTTAAAAATTAGGGGATTATATAATAAATCCTAAACTATGTAATAAAAGTAAATAATTTTAGATAATTTAATTGTGGCTCCTCAAGAGGAATAGGCATCAAAGGAGATGTGTGAATTACTTATTTAGGAATTATAGTTATAAATTAGTAAGAGAAAGTAAATAGAGTGGAATTACTAAGCATTAAAAGAGGTATTTTTAGATAATGAAAAATAAAGAAAAGGAAATAAGAATAATAAGAATAACAAGATGAAATAGCAGGTTTGAAGTAGGCAATTGTTTTATTAGAATAATAGAATCAAACAATTTAATATAAAATAAGAAATGATAATCTTTATTAATAATATGAGTATTATATTATCTATTTTATAGAGAATTGAAAAGATTCAATAAATCATTGAGTCATAAAAACGATGATTTATATTTTCAGAATCTATCTTTATTAGAGAAACTTCAATCCGTATATAAATAGGTGGATGTGTTTTAGACTGAACAATTATTATTTCCTTATATGTTCTAGAAAGAGAAATATGATGAAACATTATAATCCATAAAAAAAATAGTAGATGATATCATTAATCTTGATATACAAAGGCCTCAACAATATATTGATGTGGATTACAAAGACAAAGTAACAAATATGACTCCAAGGCCAAATTATGAACATTTGATTTCAAAATATAATACCAAGAGTATTAAGTATATTCGTCAGTTATAATCTACTAATGATATTATTTCATATTTGATATAGTAATTGTATTAATATACATGATTATTTAAAAATAAGTTAAATGATATATATATAATAATCTAATTTAAATTAATAATGGTTTTTTTGATGTTCATAAATATACTAAAGTTTAAATAGAATAATTAATTATTTTAAAAAATGAAACCAAGATCAAAAGTTTAGAATGATACTGGAATACCAATAAAACCTATCACTGATATCTAAATTGGGAATTATGTTGTTGAAAAGAAGAAATTAATTGGTAGAGGATAGTATGGAATAGTTTATTAATGTTATGATTAAAGAAATAAAGAATTACTCCTTTGTGCTAAATGTGTAGATAAAAAAGGAGTTGATCCTACCTTATTGAAAAGAGAAATCGATATCTTAAATTTACTTAAACCACTTTAAAAAGAGAATGAAAATCTTGTTGAATTAGTTGATATAATTGAAGAAACTAAAGATCAAAATTTATATATAATAATGGAGAAATGTAATCAAGGAGATCTTAAAGGTTTAATGGATTAAAAATAGAAGTAATAAACTTGGTTTACAGTAAATGAGGGAGTTGAAATAATCAAACAAGTAGTTAAAGGATATGAAGCCTTATTTAAAATGAAAATTATTCATAGAGACCTTAAACCAGCAAATATACTAATATCTAATGATATTTATAAGATTGCAGATTTAGGTATGGGTAGAATATTAGATGATATGGTTAATATGCATTTGATTACTAAAGTTGGTACTCCTGCATATGCTGCTCCATAATTATTTTTAGAACCTAAATTTTCATCAAAAGCAGATGTTTATTCATTAGGTGTAATATTCTATTAATTAATTTATTTTGATTTACCTATTAAGGCATCTAGTTAAGCTGAATTAGTAGAAAATTTAAGAAATTTATAAAGTAATCCAATTAAATGTCCAGCTATTTCTGCTGTAAAAGAAAATGTTCCAGAAGATATTTAAATCTTAATAGAATCAATGTTAAAATATGAAGAATCAGATAGATTATCTTGGATGTAATTATTTTCATCACCTATTTTTTCATTGAATATAACTTAACCAAAAAGGTCTAATCCAAGAAAGAATACATTAACAACTTAGAATTTAAGTTATTATTAGGAATTTTATAGAGTAGATTAAATTTCTGGAGCTAGTAAATCTGATAAAATTCTACATTTAATAAAAATTTTGATTACAAAAAGTGATTTAGCAGCCAAAACTTATAAATTATTATAGGATTCAAAGTATTAATTTATATTTAATTCTTAGATTTCAAAAAAACTCAATTAAATTTGATAATGATTAAATGGCTGCCCTTTTGGTTTGTCTCTCTGGATATAGATATAGAACAATAATGAATGCACTTGGATTATTAATAAATTAATAATCTTCTATTCTTCCTGAATTTAAAAAAAGATTTTCTTAAGGAGAATTAGCAGATTTCACATAAAACTATAAATCAGAAATGACTAAATTATTAAAAGAGTACATAACAAAAATATTAAACTAAATTATTTTGTAATTTAGAGTATTAAATTTGTATTTATTATAGGAAGATGAATGTGTATTCTTAAGAAATCCTAAAAGATCAGATAACTAAGAATTCAAATCATTAAAAACTATTTTAGAGGAAGAGGATAATCCAGATTTTACGTTATTTTCTAAATCATTTAGAAAAATCTATATGGGAGCCATTCAATTTATCAATTGGAATAGAAATGATTAGAAAAATAAAGAGTAATATAATTTATATATATAATATAGGTTGATTTCTTATTTTGATAAAATTGGTACAGCAGATCTATAATTTGATATTGATAAATTGTATACTACAAAACCAACTGAGATACTTAATAGATCATAAAAAATATAAAACTAATGAATATTATTAATTTAGCATTATGATTTAAATTCAAAATTACATTAATGATAATTTATCATTCAAAATTATCCAACAATTCTTAAGCTTATTTATCATTAACATCTAATTTCCAGAAATTATTCTAATTATATTCCTATCTAACTTAATCATCATTCTAATCATCATCATTTTATTGATCTTATTCTTCTTAAATTTCCTCTTCTTAAGCATTATCCTCCTATTAATCTTATTCAAATTCATTCAACACTTCTGTATTTCTTTAGACTTCCTCTCCATTTTCATTATTTCCTATATTTTTATCATTCTTCTAAAAATTATTATTAAATTTCTAAAAATATTATTAATTAATAATAAATACTCTTAGAATGTTCAAGATATTGTCAGTTTCTTATTCATCAAGAACATCAGGTTCTTAACTTGGTCTTGGATTGGCATTACATAAATAAGGTTTCTCTATTGAATTAACATTATTTAAGATATTTTCTGTAAATGATTACCATTATTCATCTATTATTAATAATAAATTAATACTCATTCTAAGTAATTTTTAAATTTTATTATTTTATTTACTTTTTTCTTCTAAATAATTAGATATTTATGTCATAAATCCAATAAATCCTTTTTTTGTATTTTCAGTATTATGATTTTAAACAATATAATTTAAAAGATTATTATTTTCAAAAACCTATTGAAAGAATTAAAAATACTTTACATCTAGAGTGAAATCATCTTAATTAAGATCGATAATTGCCCTTAGTATTTTATCACAACATGCATGGATTTGATTATTTGATTCATACTTAATAATAATAATCTATAATGCTTGAATAAGTCTTGAGTCTATTAAAATCTTGATAATTTTATAATCATTGGTTCTTATAAATATATTAATAATTAAATTACTGAACAAGAACTTAAATTAATTTTAGCAAATTCATTCTTGCTAATCCAAAAGGTTGAATGGAAATTCGATTAGAATTAATAAAATTACTTGTATGATAATCTTAATTTAAGAGATTTTAAGGTAATTCAGATAAGATTGATTCAAAAATTGAATAATCTTTTTCTAAATTATGAACAACTTCATCATCATCTTCTTTTTTAGTTTCTTTTGATTGCATCTCTACTAAATTAATTAATAATTGATAAGGTCCTATACGTTATGTTTACAATGCAATTTTAAAAAATAATTCAGGTTTCTTGATTATATCAATAAAAGGAATTATTTCTCCATTATTATAATATAGAGAACTCATACTCTTAGTTGTAATTTCAATTAATATATCACAAACATTATCAACTATTTCTGTATTATAAGATTTATATTATAATAATTTAATTATTCTTTCTAATAATTATTTTCTTTCTTCAAAGAATTTCTCTTCATAATTTTCTTATGATGTATCTAAAATTATTAATTTTTCAATTATTTCTGCTATATGCTTTATATCTATATGTTTTATTAAATTTGAAAGAATTGTTTTGTTGTTAATAATTGTTTCCCAAACCTAATTATTTAAAAATATCATACATCAAAACCTCTCTTTTTAATTATTGCTATGAATGCTTTTGCAAAATATCCTGCTGAAGTAACATTTAGAATATCATTCTCCAAGAAAGACAACAGTTAGTTGTATAATCCTTAGCGTATTTATTAATTTTCAAATTAAATTTCCTCTTCAGGACATTCAAATAGATAATCAATTAATTTCTAATTTTAACTACCTAAAATTTCACTTGTAAGAAAGGGGAATCTAAAAGTATAATTAATAAATTACTAAATTTGAGTTTTCTTATCAATAAGTTCATCTTCAAATTATATTATGTAATCAATCATTTTTTAATACATTTCAGGATGCTTTATGACACTAATTAATATGCTTAAATTAATACTGATCAGCAAATTTTGTAGCTCCTAATCCTTTTATTTCTTGCAATATACCTTCAGTTGATAAAATCGTTTCTAAATCACAATCAGGATTAGCTAACAAACTATCTAATTGTTATTGCTAAGTGAAAAAACGAGCAAAGCTAACTATATACAATTTCTTACTTGAAAAACATTTAATTTAAATTTTTAATATTGTTATAAGATTGCAAATTTGTAATTATTATTTTTATATACACAATTACAACAACCTTGTTTCCTAAATACTTCTTATAAAATTCTTGCCTTTTAAGAAATATATTGGAGAAATTATAAAAAAGATAATATTAATTTACATATTTATATATATTATTAATGTAATTTATTAGAATAAACTAATAGAGTAGCTAAATTATCAATTAAATAGAAAAACTATGGGAGGAAAGTGTAATTATTGAATTGAAGTATAGTATTAATTATTATATGTATAATTTTAGATATATATAATAACTTAGGTATTAATATATGTGTTTATTCAGAGTTTTAAAGTTATCTTCTATTATCAAATATAAATTATATACAAATCATTATAACATCTGATATTGAATGTGTGGTCTGGATAGAAGTAATAATAAACTTAATTTGATTCTTCTATTTCCATCCAATTTAACAAATGTTCTTCTTCTCTCATTTGCTGATAAATTTTGTAATAATTCAGATTATAACTTTTATATTTGTTCAATCAGCAATATATATTATATTTTATTTTCAGCAATTCTAATTTAAATAACAACTTTTAATACTTGTTTTGATTAAACATTTCAATGATAAAGTTACTTTAATAAAATCTAGTGGCTTATGGTGTATTTGGTTATTTAAATAATTTAAATTCTTTATTTTTTTAGTAATTAATAAATTGTGGTAACTTATTTTATAAACTATTATTTTTTTTATGTGTTCTAAAATTAAGCTGATTACGTTTTGAATTAAACTAGAATGATTATTTAAATTCGAATTGACTTCCTAATAAAGTGGATTAAAATAATTCAGTATTTTCAGGAGTGCTTCCTAAAAGATTTTTAAGTTTTAATTTTGCAGCAGGTAGTTAATTTTCATAAATACTACAAGTATTCGAAATGGAGTTCTTACTTAAATAAACATTACTATTCTTAGGAGAATTAAAGAGACTTGAAGCATCACTTTTTCTTTTTCTATGATACTATTCACTTGAAATCAATCTTCCCATACTATCTCTTTCATTAATAAATGGCACAAAAATTTATTTTTTTTCAATTAATTGATTAAGAGGATGTTCTTAATCCTTGATTGAATCCAAAATCATAGCCTTCATAAATTTATCTGTCTTATGTAAAGCAGGAAGTTCTTTATCTTTATAGAAAACACAATACTCCTATAAATTTTCACTATAATGCTTTTTCATATTAGTTATATAATTAAATATAATTAAATAATGACAATGTACCAGATACTCTATATTTTAATCACTAAACACTGTTTCTATTAACAATAAGTATTCATTTGATGAAAATGAAGAATACATAGAATAGTAAATTGAGAATATATGTCACCTATCAAATACTTATTATTTATTTATTAATTCTATTTCACTTTTCTTAAGTGAAGAGAGAGAACTAGAATATTTTGAATTAACCAAATAGATAATGGGAAATATGAATCATTCTAATAAGAAGTATAAAATTAATCCTAATTATTAATGTTTATGAAATTTTTAAACAATATTATCTTAAGATATTTGTTATTCAGTAACTATTTTTTTATAGAATTTAATGAATAAATTTAATAATAAAGATTAACTATAGGAATGGAAAAGGGGGTTTATTAATAATATTGATAAGTCAAAATTTAATTTTGAATTTCATAATAAAGCTGATCCAATAACATTTTTTATTTATGAATTCTTCCTTAATTCTATTACATATAATTCATCTTTACTTATGTCACCAATTTTGAATAGATTATATAAAATAGAAATATTGGCTATCTAATTATAATTCTAAATTCTTAATAAATTTTAGAGAATTTTATTATTTTAAACAGTTTTTTTATCTTTTCTTATATATTTAAAAGTTAAATGGATTATATTCTATTAAGGTTGTCTTTAAGTATGTTATTGAACATATAAATTGCATTAATAGACTATTTTCATATCTATATTATGAAATGTAAATGATCTAACATTTAATATTAAATTGATTTATATCCTTAATTAATCATTTAATTATAAGTTAAAATATTAAATAAGTTAAGAAAAACACATTCTATAGTCTTATTAAGATTGTTGAAAAAAGTTAACTGTTTATAATATTTGTCCAGCAATTTACGTTCGAATAATCAATTAATGATAAAAATTATTAATTATACATATAATCTATAATGTATTACTAAATAGCACAACTATCTTATTCTGGTTTACTTTTGTTGCTTCAAGTTTTCTTTCTCTGTATTATTAGAAGAAGGAATTAGATTAATAGTTAGGTTTTTCAAGAGTATATACGTTTAATAATGTAGACCACAATAAGTAAAGCAATCAGAATTGCATACATAAAAGGATATAGAAATAAAGTCTTCAATCATATTAAGTTCTAAGATTAGGAAAAGTGATTAATATGTTAGACATAGTATTTTAAAGGCTTAAATGAAAGAGGATCATCCAGGTTTAGCTATGGCAAGTAATTCAAGTGTTTAATTCTTTGATGCTATGAATAAGGAATAGAAAATCTAGAAGGATAAGGTAGAATCGCCTAATAGTACAATATTGTAAATACATTCAACGAAAATAAAATCTCAAATTGAAAATCCAGAAAGTCAAAGAGATCCTTTATAATCGTTAATTGGAGAATAAAGTATTTAGTAAGATAAAACAGATACGATGATTCAATTAGTATATTATGTTGAACGTATTGGATTTGAATAAGGATTAATTTTGTTGCTATGGAATTTTGATTTAAACTTTTACATCTTCATTCCAATGTCTTTACTTGCAGGTGTTTTGTTGAGATTACAAGAGTAGATAGGATACAAAATGATTTAAATGATTGTTTTAATAGTAATACATGGATTTCTTATACTTGAGATTTATCTTATAAAGACAAATGAATATGAAACAATTTGTTATTTAATTGTATTTGGATTTGAGACTATTTTCAGTGTAATATCGATAATTTTGCATAAAAAATGCCAATGATTAAATTAAGAATATATTGATATATATAAATATATATATATATATATAATGAACAAATAATAGGAGTTGAATGCTTTTGAGAATGGAAAGAAATTTAAAATAAAAACTGAACGTAGTACTTAAATTGCATCTCCTAAGAACAAAGATATGGATACATAAGAAGATATTGTTAAGAAATTGACTGATAATTATAAGATGTAATAAAAAGAGATTGATAAATTATTTATAACCATAGAGAATAAGGAAGATTAAATAAGGAAATTATAAGATTTTGTTAAGTTGTAATAAAAAGAGATTGATCGGTTAACTCACATTAATGAATACCTTATGCAAGCAAATTAGACAAAATTAAGTATATTAAGAGATGAAAGATAATTGAATTAAGGAGGTAAGACAAACCAAAAATTTAAAACTCATAAATCATTATTACCATTAGAAAAAAAGAGTAATAAAATAACAGAAGAAGGAAATACTTAATCAGTAAAATTATTTAGGAGATAAACGTTTCGAAATCCAACTTTAGTAAGGTTTCATCAAGATGATGGAGATACATTTAAAAATGATAGGAATACATCTGGAGCATCTAATTTTTATGATATTTTATAATAAGAAGATTGTTTTAGAACCAATGCAATTTTGAATATTTAATTATGTATATATAAATAAATATACTTTAGCTGATGAAGATGCTACTACTTAATATAATATAGATGGTACAGTCTCATTAATGAAAGTGCTTTTAGAATCTGAAGAAAACTTTTGTGACATAATCTAATCAATTTCAGCATAAAAATTATCATTCTTATATGATAAATTCAAAAGAATAATGTCAGATCATTAATAATTATTTATCTTAGTCTTAAGACTCAAAAAAATAGTTACAGGTGCTTTATAAATGAATTCATCTGTTCTATTAGATGATGCATTATAAACAATTATTGATAAATGTATTGATTGTTTAGAATGTGATAGAGCATCTTGTTTTATAGTTGATTAAGCAAAAAAGGAATTATGGACTAGAGTTGCTAAAGGTACACAAACAACTATAAGATTATAAATTGGATAAGGACTTGCAGGATTTGTTGCTTAAAATAGAATAATTTTGAATATTGAAGATGCATATAGAGATTAAAGATTCAATACCTAATAAGATGTAAAAAATAATTATAAAACAAAAACATTATTAATATCACCCATTTTAGATGGAGATAAATGTATGGGAGTTTTATAATGTGTCAATAAATCAAATGGATATTTTACTAAAGATGATGAAGCATTATTATAAATTATGGGAGAATTCAGTAAAAGTGTCTTAAAAAATGCTATGAATCATGATGCTTAGATGCTAATTTAAAATAAACTAAGACATATTATTAAAACAGGAATCATTCTTTAAAGCAAGTAAGATAATCTTATTGATTTAATTCTATCAGCAGAAGAAAGATTACGATCATTAATGAATGTAGATTAAGCCAAAGTTGTTTATTATAATTAAGTTCTATCTCACATCAATAGAGATGGCAAATTAAGTTAAATTGATACTTTATTGGGTATCATGGGACTGTGCATAAAGGATCAATAATTGGTGGCAGTGAGCAATTGTTACACTAGTCCAATATTTAATCCTAATATTGATATAGAAACAAATATGCCTATTATTTGTATGCCGTTAAAAACCTAAAATCATTAAATAATTGGAGCCATATAAGTAATTAATGTCAAAGGTATTGGTAACATTTCTTCAAACAGTGAAGCCAAGATAAATTCTATAGATTTAGATATGCTAGAACTCTTTTGTTAGTAATGTGCTTAAAGTTTGTAATAATGTAAACAATCAATCTAATGATGATATTAATTAAAATATTAAATAATAAATGGGTGATTCATAATAAAAATATGATGAAAAATTGATTTGAACTGTCTTATTTAGTTGAAATATAACCATCATAATTTTTATTACCGAATGATTCAATTTCATAATGAAAAAATCAATTGTTTCACCACTCTAATTAAAGATCTGGTTAAAACTCTTCTAATGATTAGAAAAAATATATATATAGGATTAAATATTTTAATTGAATTAAATTAAATAGATCATAGAAATATCTAAGTAATTATTTCTAATCATATTTTTAAAAAGTACAATTAAGTTCTAGGAGATAATATAGATTATTTTAGTTTAGTTTAGATTATCCAATATATATTTAATAGAATCTGAATAATTCATTATTTATATTAAATTTAGCCTTTTAAAATATATATTTAAATTATCTTAAAATAAGTAAAATGATTTATCTTAAAATAAGAATCTTAAATATATAGATAATTATATTAATATCTTCAGTAAGACATTTTGATCATTATATTTTAGACTATGAAGAAATGATAAAGAATCAATAGAAGTCTTAGTACTCTTATAAATTTAATGGAGAAGATATTAATCCTCTCACAAAAACTTAAAAACTTTGAATAAAAGTTAACCATAAGTATATCTATAATTATAAAGAATATCTTATTAAAAATATAATCTAATTTACTTTCACTTAGTAATATAGAAATTATATATTAATTTTTAATTTATTTCAAATGTTTTATCTTAGTATAATCAATGCCTATATAATTTTAGGTAGATGGTAAATAATCATCATTTAAGATCTTACATTTTGTAGTTGACTATACAACTTTATTAATAATATATCCTTTATTATTATAATTTTATGATATGATGAAATATTAAAAAAAAATAAAATATAATTAATCAAAATGAGAAATAGGATTATTATTACATCTAAAATAGATGATTTAATTTCCAATCTCAAAAAGACAGATGAATCTCAACCTCCATATTTTAGAAAGTTATCTTTGAATCCTGGTTCATCTGTAGAGTCTCAAATAATAAGTCATTTAAAAATCAGATTGGATGAGGATGCATTGTAAACAAAGTTTGTATAGGATAAGACAAGATCTCTGGCCAATAAGATAAAGCAATTATAAAAGTAAACAAAATTGAAGAAAGTGTAAATGCCTTAAGAGTATGTCAGTTTTATAAATTCAATCTAAGAAAATCTGATACAATAGTAGGAAACCAAGATCAATAAGATACTTAAGAGATAATAATAATATGAGGAATAGAATAGGAGTTTTTATTAATTTCGAATAAAGGCTTTGGAGAAACAATAATAATAGATTGAATAGAAACATACAGAATTACCTAAAGAATTTAAATCATTTTATTAACCAATAGAGGAAGCTTCAGTGAGTTTCAATAATATGGATTAGAGAATTAAGCAATAATTGTTTAATAGAGGAAAGAGGAAGTTTTTTAGTTTTTGGAATAATAATACAAACACTCCTAATAATTAAGGAAATACTCCAAATCAAATAAATAGTGGACTAGAAATGGTTGAAACATAATCTTTATCCTTTTTTTAGAAATAGAAAAGGAGAATCTCCATTCAAAATGCCCCAACTATTAAAATCAACAATGTTGGATGAATGAAATCTTATTACTATGTTTATACACATTGATTAACAATTTGGTAAATTGGGAATGTATAATATTAATATAATATTGATTAAATGGATTACGACGGAGAGGCTAGTCAATTTCCAGATGTCTCACGATTTAGTTTCAATCCTAATGGAGTCCTGCATCCAAAGCCAGTTTACTCTTAATGCTCATTTACAGGAGTGAAGAAGAAAAGCTTTTCATTACATGGTTCTAAGAATAAGGGATTGAGAAATCTGAGTTATAAGGTGAAAAAAATAATTGAATCAGAGTCAATGACAACTTATAGGTTTGTAGCCGATAAATTAGTATCTGAAGACAGTGAACAAAAGAATGAGGAATAGAATGTGAAGCGTCGAGTCTATGATGCACTCAATGTCTTGATTGCTGCTGAAGTAATAATAAAGAAGAAGAAGTTCTTGGTTGCAACATAAGAGACCTTTAAGAGTGGGAAGTACTAAATATTCTTAATAGGGTGCCATAACAAAGAAAAATGGCAAAAAATTAAAGAAGATTAGTAAATTCGAGCAAAGAAGCGTCAAGTATTGAGTCATAAGAAACAATATTTGATTGACTTAGTAAAGAAGATGCTATGTGTTCGTCATCTAATCACCAAGAACAATTATAATAAGAGTCTTCCTAATAGTTAGAATGCAGCTGAAGCGTATCTTTTGGTAATTAATGTAGATTCTTAAAAGATGAAAAAGTTGAACCATCTTAAGTCCTTTGTAGTTAATAAAGTATTTAAAGTGGAGTCTAACTAAACTCTAATGTTTAACCATAAATCATATTTCAATTGCCTATTTTTGCATTTTGGAGTAAACCAGAAGATGTAAAAATTCTATTATTTATATTATATAGTTGCGTATAGTGATCAAATCTTCAAAAGAAGTGACTTTGTCCACCAAAAAGAGTTGTACATTTATGACAGAAGTAGAAATACTTTAGGATGCTCAGTAATAAGCATTTTTGTCAAAAGTCTTTGATGATAAGGCTTTTGTTAATTTCTATTTGAACTTAACCAAAAATTGATCTATATATTAAAATTAAAATTTATCAAATATATGAAGAGATTTGATTTATTTTATGAGTTTTCTAATTAATAATTAGGTTAAGGAGTATTTGGTTAAGTTTATTTGGCCAAAAAGAAAACCACTTAAGAGTAAGTGGCTGTCAAAGTACAAAAATTAAGCTATTGTAGATTTTACCTAAAAACAATTAATTAACTATTAGTGAAATTGAAATACTTAATGAATTAGTTAAACATTCGCATCCTGCAATTGTAAGGATAATTGATGTCTATGATTAAGGCAATCAAGTATATGTAGTTTAAGAATTCTGTAATAATGGCACTTTATATGATTTTATGAAAAAGAAACCTTAATTTATGGGTGAGGAACATTGCATTGAAATTTTAGAATAAGTTGCCCAAGGTCTAGATTATTTACATAAAATCAATATTGTACATAGAGATATTAAACCAGAAAATATTTTAAGAACTACATTTAATGGTTAGATCTATTATAAGATCTCTGATTTTGGATTAAGCAGTATAGGGGATATGAAATTAACTTCAAAATTTGGAACTGCTTATTATGTTGCTCCTGAAATTATTGATGGAAGAACAGAATTATATGGATATGATAAATCTGTAGATATATGGGCTTTGGGATTAATGTTTGATGAATTAATACATGGTACTCCTTTCTATGATGGACTAACAGAAGATGAAGTCTTTATTAAAATTAGAAATGAACCCTATTATCCAAGAAAACATGAATATTCAGGTAGTCGTTTGCCACAAAAAAAGTAAATTGTTGTTAATATTCTTATGGGAATTATTAATAAAGAACCAAATCAAAGGAAATCTCTTACTTGGATACTTGATTAAATAAGACAATACAAATAAAGTGTTATCAATAGTTCACTTTCACTTTTAAATTAAGCTACATTCACTCAACCTATCTCACCTCTTTTGGTTAATGATTTAGATGTTATTCAAGACAGAAAATCTATTTATTAATAAAAATGTCCTTTGCACAATTAACCAGCTATTTATAGGATGCCACTTAAGGAGGAAGATAAAGATGTTTCAAGAATTGTTTCAGCTTGTTCTAAATGTTTAAGAAGTATAGGGGTTTATGAATTAGATTCCTTATAAAAGAAAGTTGATGAAGCATTGCGTATACTAACAATTGAGAATTTTGATCAATTCTTTACTTAAAACTATATTAAATAGGAATTATAAGAAATGAGAGCTGAGTATTTCTTAAATTATTCCTATTTTACAATAAGGGATGATTAATTGTAATCTAAATTCGATGTCATTATGATGGATTAATAGAAAAAGGCAAAAATTGAATACAATACTAAAATTAAATAATTAATAAATTTTAGAGATAAAAATTATACATCTGATGAATAATGGTTAATATATGTTGCAGAAAAGTTGACAGATTCAACTGAAAATGAGTTTGTATTATACATAAAGGAAGATATGGCTTAATTTAGTGAACATGGAATTGAAGATTGTAGATAATTAATTTTCAATCATTTAAAAGAAGCATCAGAATAATTAAGTTCTTTGATTTGAGATAATTCAACATTATATCACTCATCTAACCATTTTATCCTTTTCCCATCCTCCCATAATCCTCTCTTCATTTTACTATTTGATTCATAATAGTTTCCTTCACCATTCTGTTTCCCATTTTTCCATAATCCTTCATATTTCCTTCCATCTTCCCATTCATAAACTCCAAATCCATGTCTTTTATCTTAAACAAATTCTCCGTAATATGATCTACCATCCTTCCATTTATAACATCCTTTACCATGCATACAATTATCTTACCATTCACCAATATACTATTTTATACATAATTAAATTACCTAACGTCCATCTTACCAGTAATATGTACCATGACCATTTATATTGTTCTCCTTCCAATCTCCTTAATAATAACTGCCATCTGGCCAATAATATTTCCCTTAACCTTACTTTTTGCCCAATACATAAGATCCCTGATATTTGCTACCATCTGCCCATGTTTCAATACCATATCCATCTTATAAGTCATTCTTCCAATATCCTTCATACTTAGCTCCATTAACATGTACATATATGCCATAGCCATGTGTCTAATCATCCTTCCATTCTCCTTCATCTAATAAAAACAAAATAAACCTACAAGTATCACCATCTATATGCCAAAATTTACCATTACCATTAGCTCTATTATCCTTCCACTCACCTTCATATTTAGCTCCATCTTGCAAATAGGTCAAATATCATGTATTACCTGGCCAAGTCATAATTCCAAATCCTTCTCTTTAGTTTCCTACCCATTCTCCTTCATATACTCCTTCTGTGGAGTAACGATAAGGAGGACGTTTTTCTTTCTAAGTATTATTATATAAATGAAGGACTGGTTCTTTACATTCTGTGAAGTAGCCTTTCTAATTTTGGCTCCTTCTAGAACGCACTGATTAGGGCGTGCATTCAAAATCATTTAATCTTACAACTTAAATCTCAGGCTCATTACAAATCTCTTTACAATAATTGCCCATTTATATTTAATGAATTCAAATTAAAAATATATTGATAATTATAGAATTCATTATAATTGATATATATTTATAATTTTAACATGTAATATTTACAATAGACTATCCACTATGGATTAACTGAAATGAGTAAGGTGAACTTTTATAGTGAATTGGTCTCTAATCCTTTCAGATTAACAATAGTTTTAATTAATAAAATTTATCTTAAATTTAAAGAGCTTTCAAGTTTCAAATTAATAGATTTACAAAAACAATCTCTAGAAATGGTTTTCCATATGCCAATCCATTTACAGAATCATAAAGATATAGATGCACTAAAAGTAGAAAGATACGATATTTCAATAGGGCTATTTCATTTAAGATAAAATGAATGATATTATTCAATAATAAACAGATTTATAAATATCTGTTTGTGCCATTTGAAATAATTCTTTATTGTTGATATGACAAAGGATTATAGAACTATTTATATCATATAAAATTGGATATGTAACCATAATAATCTATTCTTTTATATCTTGACTATTCAAGATATTATTATATTATTGAACATAAATTGAATATGTTTAAAAGATATATATTTTTTTTTGTAGAACTTCCAATAAAAAATTAATATTCTAAATTAGGAAATATTAGCTATAAAAAGAACTTTTGTTAAATAAATTTTCATTTATATAAATATTAATTGAGCATGAATTAAAATCAACAACTGTGCTTTGTTCAAAAAATACCTTAAGCGAATTTCCAATAATTCCCTAACAATTATGGATATAATTAAAATAATGAATCTTAATCAACTAAAAAAAAATAGATGTCATCCTCACCCTCAAGCGATTTGTTTTTTTCTAGTATAACAAAAAATTATTTTTAATACAATTGCCATTAACCTAAGGCACATCCAAAAGAAGTCTAAAATTTTAACATTAATACATCTTGTGCTGTATATCAAAAATAAGGTTCAGAAAATATTAAAAGATAAGATTACATAAATACTTTCAAACAATTGAAAGAAAACTTTAAGAATAAATAAACTTTAAGAGAGAAAACACAATCTGAAAAGTTAAAATTAATAAATACTCAATCTGAAGATTGATGAATATAGATATTTTTTATATTTCTATCATTTAATATAATATATTAATTAATAATGATTATTAATTATATTATATTATATTATATTATATTATATTATATTATATTATATTATATTA
>CAJJDM010000063.1:305688-394581 GCA_905182975.1 Paramecium primaurelia | reverse complement strand
TTGAACAATAAAGTTTATTATAAAAAATAAATCATTTTCAGGAAATAATTATTAAATAAAGTATTACTAATAAAAATTCCCAAGATAATAGTATAAATTAGTAATTATAATTATAGATAACGCACTGATGTAATTTAAATTTTAATTCAACACACTATTTGACAGACTTCTTGCATAAAGAATGACAATTAATCCTTAATGCCAAATACTTCAGTAATTTAAATATCCTCGAAAAGGTATTCATAATTCTTTGGACATTCTAAAAATTTTAAAGGAAGGCAAAATATATGATAATTATCATGATTAATAGATAAACAGTCCAAAAAATTATCATTTAAGAAATCCATTTAGTTTTAGAGTTGAATAAAGCTGAATCAAATTTCTTTAATAAAAAATTTTAATTTAGTATTTTTATTTGTAATTACTTTTACATTGAATTAAAAAGGTTTTTAAAGAAATAACTACATTCTAATAATCTTTATAGAATAAAATATAATTGAATAAAATGTGTTCTGAAGTATAATTTCTCATCTTTATTAATTTTAAATATATTTATGCTATATGAATTATAATTTAGATTCAAACAAAAATGTTTTTAGATAGATACTACTTAAATTTTATGAATACATAATTGTTATTAATTATATTATATTATATTATATTATATTATATTATATTATATTATATTATATTATATTATATTATATTAGATTAGATTAGATTAGATTAGATTAGATTAGATTATATTATATTAATTTTAGTAGAAATCAAAATTTATTGAAAGGGATATCGATAGAATGAGGAAAGACGAATTAAATTACTATTTTATATATAAATATTTATTTACCTTCTTGATTTAAATCATATGATTCAAATAATAATAGAAATGGTATTTCCAAATAGTCTTTAAATCTTCTAATTTTTTCAATGCTAAAATAACCTAAAAATTGACATCTGATCTTTTTCTCTTTTGTATAGGATGTTCTAATAATAATGTTTTAACTTAGTATATTTTAAAATATTTGCAAAATTACAATTTATAAGATATTTACAGATGTTTCTATAGATGGATTACAATAATATTGAAAATTAAATTAAACATGACTATGTAATCTAATTGCATTTTTGAGGAAATCATTTAATGATATTTTCTTTAATTTGATATCCCTTTTTATATTTTGGATCAAATGAATAAATATTAATTTTCTTTATATGGATTAATATTTATCTTTGCAAATGGGATATTGATTTATACGATTAAGTATTTTTACCATCAATTTTATCATTTAATCATATTGAGTTTATATTATTTTTGTATTTATTCTCCTTTCATAAAAAAACTCTTTAAATAATAATAATATGGTAGGCTTATCTCCTTAATAAATTGAAATTTCAGCCCTTATAGTTCTTTTAAGAAAATTAATCAGAAACGTATTGTTGAAAGTTTGTTAATTATTTTATTAAAATTTCCTTATGAAATCATAGATAACATTCTACATTATTTTATTTTAATGAGTGGCCTGTTTCAAAAACGAATAGGCTTCTTCTTCTGTTTTGAAGAGTTTTTCACAATTTCTGAGTTACCTAACAGAAAAGTGTAAATTCTCTTCTGAAAATTACAAAATCATATATGACTATTGCAATAAGAGTTTTTTAAGAATGTCTTCCCATCTTGTGTCAGCTAAAGTTAATAAATACTACGATCGTTTTGCCTTATTATACTAATAATTGAAATAATTAATATAGAGGATTAAAAGAGTGGAGGTTACAAGTGCAGAATATTGCATGCCATCACTTTTAAAGATCCCCCAAAGTAATCTAAATATTTAAAGTGTTATTATGGTTATCATACCATCAACGTATTCTCCAGTCAAGACCAATAAATAAGTTGCTGCCATCTAATTAACTCCTTAAAGCATAGCCATTTAATTATCTACTCCTGATCTATCCTCAAAAGCAATAAAAAAGATAGTGACGGAATGATTTAATATGATGATACCCAATCTGAGATATTAATTATTTTTCCAAACGAAAATCAATTGCACAACTAAGTAAATCAACATAGATAAATTCAATATAAATCCATAATTATTTTTCTCATGACTTGATTATATTACTTTGACTAAAAATGCAATTAGGAATCCAAAACTTAAACATATAAATGTACTAAGTCTCTTCGAATGTTAATTTGAAATCTAATATGATTATTCAACTCTTGGATCTTTGAAGTATAAGAAAAGGGAATTCATAAAAAAAATTTGCAAAAATAATCTAAATTAGTAGTCATTATATATAATTTATCCACCTTAATTATCAAATACATTATAATATTCATATTTTTTTGAATATTTTTTGAACCTTTGAGTTCCAAATTTAAATACCTCTATATATTAATTCCAGAAATATAATCACTATCATTTAAACTGTTATAATAAATGAATTTAATATAATTTCAAAATATATATAAGAACAATTAATTGATAAGTTATATTTATATAATCCATACATATATATGACAATCTATAATGTGAAATTAATAAAAGAATAATCAAAGAATTTTTTTTGAATTTATCCTATTTTTTAATCTACTTTTTTATTACCTTAAATTAATAAAATAATTGTAATTTATTATATTTAATTAGATCTACTTTACTGAATATAATATAATTGTGATTTAAGAAATTTTTATAGATTTTTGAAAGTGAAGAATGAAAATAAATAATAAAATTAATACAATTTTGACCAGCATCTTCAAACAATTGGTTTAGGAGATTGATAATTGATGAGAAATCCTTCGTATTCTTATTATTAAAACTAAATTGAAATTAATAAATAATATTTACTGAGTAATTTAAGTTAAATGCATCAAAATCTTATTAGAGTTTATTCTCATCACAATCTGTAATAACCTTACAAATTAATTTTGGTGTTAAGTAATTGTAAGGTTTTGATAAAGTCTTAAAACTTGAAGTTATACAATCCTAAGTAAGTACAAATTGTTTATCAGCAGCCAATAATAGAAAATCCTCTAGAGTTATGTCAACAAAGTCGGAAATATTGAATGAATATTCTTAAGGTTTTTCATTGAAGAGTATTTATAATTCTTGTTCATTTAATTTACCATCTTTATCTAGATCTGCATTAGTGAATAGTTTGGTTAATACTTTTAAATGATCAGTCGCATAGATGGATAGAAGATATTGAAATAGACATTTATGTAGATAAGTCATATTCTTGGATTTTGTAATATTTATAAAGGGTTACAAATAATCTTTAGTTTAAATCTATTTCATATTCATTAAATAAGGATGAAGCAAACATTTATCTAATGTCAATCTCTCATTAGGGTTATGTCTAAGCATATCAATTATAAGAGGATAGATATCTAATTATTATTTAGCATAAACTTTTTCTGGTTTGAATTTGTTAATTTCTTCAATATCAAAAGGAAATTATTAATTTAATAATTATAAAACAATGATAGCCAAAGCCCAAACATCATTTGATTAACTTCTATTTTTAGTTTGTATATTTTAGAATTTACTTGTATCTTTTTAATGATTATGATTAGGTGAATTAGGTGGTTCATAATGTAATGAATTTTTAGGATACATAAATTAATAGATGCTTCTAATTTCTGATAATTTGATAAAGGGTGTAGAAGTATCATCAAATATTGAAAAACTATCAATAGTTAATTCATCATGACTGTAACCTAATTAATGTATATATGCTATGGCTTCTACCATTTAATAAAATATAGATCCTATAGTCTAATATTCCAATTTATTTGACTCTAGAAACTTTGAGAGTGTTCCACCTTGACAATACTCATAAACAACTTAATAATTTCTTTTATGTGAATCAATATGAATATCTATAATTTTAACTATATGCATATGGTTCTAAAATGGATATTTTTATAGAAAATTACTAATTGAAGTTCATCTAACATGTCAATATATTGTTGATTTCTATTCTCAAATTTAAGCATTTCTACTAGTACCAATTGTCCAGTCTCATTGTGTTACATGACCGTTTTACTATGATTATCTTAAATAATTAGACAAAAAATTTACTGTGATTTTATCCAGAAACAACAGAATATTTTCTAGAGGCTGGAGATTAAATTGATTTTGTTCCTGGTTTTGTACTCATTCTTTACATGGGAATATTTAGCAATGATCCATTTCTAGTTTTTTCTTATTATTATGATGTTGATTAGACAATCATAGTTTTAGGTGTTGAATTCAAAGATGGAGAAACTCTTTAAACTGGAGTTGTTGCTTAATTTGGTGATGCTTTTTTGACAGGGGTTGTTGCTTGATTAGGTGAAACACGACGAACTGGTGTAGTAATTCTTTGAATCGAAGTTGGCTCTTAAAATTACACTGTAACAGTTTTTTGTTCCCTTGTAGTTAGTGGCTACTAAGGTGGCATGGTTACAGATTAATGTTTATGTTGCTTTACTTTCTTTGGTTGACTTTATGAGGTACAAACTCCCATTTATTTATATCAATTATCAAATTTAAATTATAAATTAAATCAATCATTTAATCACCAATTTGTATAAATAGTTTTGGTATTTAACATATATATATATATATATTTTTTATTAAGAATATATTCATTTAGAATGTAAAATTGTTAAGAATTAAAAAGATTAATAAAAATCTTATTATTAATAGAAAATATATTAAGATCTATATAATATATAATTCTATTATACATGTTAAAGTGTAAATTCATCAATTGCATATATGGTTCTAAAGATCTACCATACAATTAGCTAATTAACAAGTAGATATACTTCCTATACTATTACATTAATCATTTTTGTTTAAATCTACAAATAAATAATTTCCTGCTCCTTGTAAATTGACTTCACAATATCCACTACCACATTATGGTTGTACATATGTCTCATACATATTCATTGTTATTAAATTTATTTATTTAAGAGCTACTGGATGATTGGTATTAAAATAGCATTTTAATTTGTATTATAAATTTATATTGTTACTAGTTCTAATGATATAAATTGGAGTCAAGGGGGATTATTTACCAAAGATTTCTGCATATAATACAGTCATTTATAACATACCATTACTTTCATAATCAGTCCATGTTAGAGTAGCTAATCCCTAATATTATAATTATAAATATTTCAAATGAATTTGGTTGAAATTAATAAAATTATATTATGTATAATAATATTCTGAAAAAGTCTTCAATCTTACATAGTAAATATCTAGCAAATCCAAAATTTTAATCATAGTATTACTCTTTTATTAAAAACTTAATTATGTATTATCTCTAATATTTTAAATTGATTCATATATTATTCTCTCTAAATAATATGGATGTGAATATTAACTAATTAATATTTCCGCATATGATATATATAAATCCAAAATTTAATGTAATTCATCATTCTATCTTGATAATACATCAAGATTGTATAATCTTAACATATTAGTTATACTTCTCTCTCCATTTATTAAATCACTTAATAAAATACTTGTTTTTTGTATAACATCTATTGTCAAATCAGAAACATGTCTATAATAATATACTTTTTATTCTGTAAATATATTTTCATAACAAGATTAAACATATTGAAGTGGTGTATAAGGAACAGCTGTACAATATGTATTCATAGCTCCATTACTTCTACATGCTGCTACTTCATCTATTAAATGACAATATTATCCATAACAAGACCCAGACCATTAACAATAACCACTTTATCTACACATTCCTTCATCATTAAATTAATTACAAGGAATCTCTCCCAAATTCAAACTATCTGAAACTTGAAACAATATAAAAATAAAACAAATCATTTATTAATAATGGTTTTACTATAATGTATACTAAAATACTAAATAAAATAACTCATTATGAATAACAGATATATAATTATAAACTTTAATCTACTTGGAAATGGACTTCAATTTCTTTATTGATTAAGTAAGTTTAACCGAAATTAAGTTCGTGTTGTCCTTCTTCATTTATTAATTTTCCAAATCCTTAGATACACAATAAGATAGAATTTTATTTAATTTTAAATATTTTAGATTTCTCTTAAGGTTTTAATTCTAAACAATCCTATATTATTATTACAAATATTTACACATGCAAATTCCTAATACTTAGTTATGTATTATTTAAATGAATATTCATTAGATTCTTCAATAATTGGTTAGACATAGTTGGGCTATTTCATTTCACAAATTAAGATCTCTTTCATTGTCTCTACATCTTTCTATTTAGGAGTGAATCCACATCTAACAACATTATCAGAATTTGCCATTGTTTCTATAATATTACCTTTCAAATAAGCATGAATTAATCCAGCCTCTAATACTACTGCTTAACCTGGTTATAATATTAAATGATTCATCAACAAAAGAAATAAATAGCCAACATCATATTTTTCTATTTTAGATCCTGGATCTAGACTAGGATTACATTTTATTGGCCATTAATAATTATCTAAGAGATATTTAACTTCATCTTGAGTCAATGATAATAATTTAGCTACTATTTATTTCAATATGTCTTAAGCCTATTAATTTTGTGCAACAACAAATTGATTCCACAAATTTTCACCAATTTTCTATATCACACAAGGATTCTAGGAGAATAATCTTATATATAATACTCTTTCTATATTCTGAATGATAGTTTATTAGTCAGTAAAACCTACTAAGGCTTCGAAATTAGTTAATGCAATTGCCATTTCTGGTTTATGATTATCATCAGGATATAGATTTGGTTTTGTTGCATGTAGAACTTTAGCTTACTCTTTATTGGGATGTATTTAAATGGAAAGTGGCTTAATCATTTAAATATTATACTTAATCAACAGATAATACTTTAAATAGATATGGGAGATCTAAATTAACCTTTTCACCATTCTCATATAAAGAAGGTAATGATGGATGACTTCCCATCCAAAATTCAGCAAATGGTTTTATTTCATTTGATGTCTTTTGTGTCAATTTATACACTAAACAATCTGGATTAGTTGATAACATTCCCCAAGCATAATTTTATGCTTAACCATGAAGTCTTTATATAATTTTTTATTACATAAATATTTATATTTTATAATACTTTACACTTATGGTTGATGTGGTTTAATCATATACATAGTTCCTTATTATAAATTTTGTATACTTATATTGATGATTATTTATATAATATTGATTATGTTTTATTATAATGTTAATTTCTGTTTAATAGTATAAGTATTGTTTAAGAATCTTAAAATAGAATATCTCCTGATTGTTAATGAGTAGTATTTTAAAATTTTAAAAGAGCGGGAAATGAAAAGGTACTTAATTTGAAATACATATTTGAGCGCATTAAAAAAATTTGAAAATTAAAAATAATGTTCACAGGCACTATATCAGTAATATATGGTCCAATGGTAATAAATTTTAGTAATGTAGTTTTCTGGTAAAACAAGTGAATTAATGAGATTAGTTAAGAGATTTACAATTTCAGAAAGAAAATGTGTAGTCTTAAATTATGCTAATGATAACAGATATTCAGATGATTAATGTATTTCTAGTCATGACAAGTAATTATTTAATTTAAATAATTAGATAATATTTAAAAGCCATAAAAGTAACTAAATTATTTGATGCTTTTGAGAAATGTAAAGATTATGATGTTGTAGCTATTGATGAAGGTTAATTCTTTAGTGATGTAAATTAATATATAATATACTCTTAGATAGTTGAATTTAGTGAAGCTATGGCAAATTTAGGCAAAATAGTAATTGTTGCAGCTCTTGATGGTACATTTGATAGAAAACCTTTTCGTAATATTTTGAGTTTAATTCCGTTGGCTGAACGTATAACCAAATTAACTGCTGTTTGTTGGTTTTGTAAGAAAGAAAATGCTTCATTCACTAAAAGAACTATTTAATCTTAAGAAAGTATAAAAATATAAATATAATTAAGTTGAATTAATTGGAGGAGAAGATTGTTATAAACCTGCATGTAGAGCATGTTTCAATTTGACAGAAAATTAATTTATTAAACATACTCTTCCATAAATCCCAATTTACTCAACTGATGAAAGATTATTTGGTTAATAAAATTTGATTTGTTGAAACACTATAATTAATTAATATTTTATAATATAATGAATTTAAATTTATTAATTTTATGTATTCTTAATTAACATAAAAGTATTAGAGATATATGGTACTTTATTATTAATGAATAACTAAATAAATGTATAATAGAATTTAGTATTTTAAATCATTAAAATAGATACAATTATAGATAATATTTTAATAATTTTTATTATTAGGGATATTATTTCAATAATTTATTAACATATAGTTAAGAATATGAATTTTTTATTTTATTATAAAATTAATTTTTATATTTTATTATAAAATTAATGAATAAAGCTATCAGAGTAAGGTATTCGAGTCTTGATGAATCTCGAACCAATACTAAAAGATATTAAACTGTTTATACAGTCACTGATTCAATAAAAACTTAAGTAAACAATCTTAAGTTCAATCATCATCCTTTAAGTTATTACATATCAAGAATTTGTAAAGATATAAAAGAAATGCGTAAATATCGTACTGATGCTTACATTAAAAATTAACTTACCAAAATCTATGCTTAAACTATTCATTTAAAAGAAATTCATGATGTGTTTAAAGTGCCTATTCAATATATCAACGAAGATCTTATTCTCTCCAGATGCACTTTATAATTGATTTCTTAAATGCCACATTAATATACTCTTCGTCCTCAATAATAACTTACTCATTTTATTTAATGGATGGCTTATTTCGATGAATAGGTCTATTTAGAAATGCAGAGAATTCATGAAGGGTATTTATTTCAAATCTAAAGAAATATTCAAGATCAATACACAACAAATGTAATTAAACAATAATAAATTAAACATCAAATACATCCTAGAAAAAAAGATATGTATAATTATGTGAATAGACTCATAACTAAGCCATCTTTTAGAACTATGAGTAGAATATCTGTCTTGGAGAATTATGAGACTAAATTTGGTGAATTTTAATTAATTACACCATATGCTCGAAGTTATGCTAAACAGTTAGATACTATTTCTTAAAATCTCAACACAATTGAATGAATATTCTTAGAAAATCAATATAATCAATCATTATTATTTAAAATATCTAATAGATCTATGTTTTTTATAATGATTAAACATTTTCATATATATTCTAATGTTTTCTACTCAAATAATAATATAGTATAAATATAATTGCATATACTTTTCCTATTTACATAAGAATTCCATCCTTTATATTTTAGTATTCATCAATGATGAAAATGATCCAATTTTTGATTAATTATTTTGATTAGAATAATAATTGTATTTACTATTTTTCTCTCAATCTATAAATGATATTGCTATATTAAAATATTCTTTATAATGGTATTTTTCGCATAAAATTATTATTTTTTCATAATATATGTGATTATTCATAAATATTCATTCACATAATCTTTTTTGTAATTATCTACTAAAATATAATTTTTGTTTATTATGTTATAATTCTAAAATATTATTGAACCCACAAAAAATGAATTTTTAATGACTTAGCATTATTAATATTAATTATTATAACAGACATATGGATACTTCATTTGCAGGATTTACTTTTGGTGCAGATGAACTAGGAATCAATGGTAGTTTTAGTGCATAGAAACATCCAAGAATAAGCAAATGTTCCCCATTTTATCGAATAAATAAACCTTAAACGTAAATTTCAAGATGTTAATGTAAGTGAGTAGAAACCACGATTAAGATTGCACTCTCCCAATAAAGAAAATGAATTAATGCAAATTCGCAAGCCAGTTAGAGTTACTACATCTCCACATTCTTAACATTATTAGATGAGTTACAAAGAAATCTGTGCTCATTTGATTTAACTTTTTAAAAGTTAGACTAGATTATATGAATAATTAATCATAGCAGATAATGCAAATATCAGGAATCAACTTCAAAAAGTTTAACTAAAACATGATTACTACTGCAAATTGTATAATTAATAATGAATACTATGACAATTAATTAGAATATATCAACAATTTTATATTATTGATCTCATAATCATTTTTATATTATTAAATTCATATTGTTCTATAAATTGAAGGTATCAAACTAAATGATTATTTTATGAATAATAAATTAATATAGACTCTGAAAAATAAACTTTAAATTCAGGACAGCTAAGTTAAACTACTCTAATTCTATAAAAAGTATTGTTTACCAACATCTTAAACCTCCAGTATTATAAGTATATTCTAAATTAGATTCCATAAAGTCCTTATAATTCAAGGCTTATTTTAATTTGATAATGAATAAATCTTTTTTCTTTGGAGGACCCTTTTGTATTAAATATGGCATAAATATGGTTTCAAATCCAGCCACTATTATGTATTCTCCTTTTTTTTTCGTTGGGTACGGAGTTTGTAATAAATAAATTATAAAATAGGTTACTCTGCCTATGTATACTTTGAAGGTTTGAGGAACAGAAATTTATCTGAAATCAACATATTAGCTTTGAGAGAAATATCTCTATAAACATATGAACATTTGTTATATTTGGATGCTGAATTTCATTTAAATACATCATCTAGATCAAATATTTACTCTCTTTATAAAGCATAAAAAGGAATAGAATCAAATTTAAGATCTTTGAATTAATACTTCTTACCTCTTTTAGCAGATATTTCATTAACAACAGCCATACTCTGTTTTAATTTTGGTTGGCCATTCTTTACATCATTTTTGGTAACTTTTACTGCTTATACTGCATTTACAATTCGTTATTCAAATGTATGATTTTTGGATATATGCTTTAAATAGTATAGAAGAAAAATAATATCACAAAGAAAGAAATAAGAAAAATTAGCTGATTTTACAATTTCACAAGCTTTGGATAATCTATTCACAGTCAAATATTTTAGTGCAGAAAAATATGAATTAAAAAGATACAATAATTTATTAGAAGTAAATAATAGTATTAAATTAATAAGAAATTACAACAATTATCAATAGACACTTTTAAAACATTGGCTACTCTTAATGCTATTTAAAGATTAATACTTTCTATGGGATTGACAGTCAATTTAGTCTTAGGAGTTAGTGGTGTATAAGCTGGTGTCATCACTCCAGGAGATCTTATACTGATACAATCTCTAATGCTTTAATTAATTCAGCCATTATTTCAATTAGGAATGATGCATAGAGAATGGGTTGAATCTGCAATTGACATGAAAGATCTACTGTAGATAATGACAAGAGTACCTAAAATATAGGAATTACCAAATGCAAAGGATTTCATTTACAAAACAGGTTCAATCCATATTTAAGATATCTCATTTGAACATATTTAAAATAAACAACTGTTTAAGAATTTTAATTTATAAATTAAAGGAGGTGAATGGATTGTTATTGTAGGTGAAAGTGGGATAGGAAAATCTACATTGTTTAATTTAATTGTAAATAATAAAGATTAAAAAATTAGTTTAGATTGTTAGACCCTTCTGAAGGAAATATAGCTATTGATGATTAAAATATTAAAACTCTGAAATTGGAATCATTTCGAAAATATTTTGGAATTGTAGCATAACAATCATATTTTTTTAATGATTCCATTAAAAATAATCTATTATATGGTCTTGATTTGATTTATGATCTTACACCTGAGATGATCAAATAAAAAGAAGAAGAGATGAAGAGTCTTTGTAAATAATTGAAATTGTCTAATTTGATTGAATCATTACCAAATCAATATGATACTTAGATGGGAGATTAAGCAAGTAAAAGAATATTATAGTATATTTAGATAAATTTTCTGGAGGTGAAAAATAGAGATTATAAATAGTAAGATGTTTATTAAGAGGTGCTAAAATATTATTATTGGATGAACCTACATCTGCTTTGGATTAAAATAATGAATAATTCTTCATTGAAACATTAGAATAAGTTTTAAAGATTCAAGATCTTACAGTTTTGATCATTACTCATAGATTGCATTTAACTAAAGTAGCAGACAAGATACTGTATTTGGGATAGAATTGTCAATATGAATATGTATATATTATATAAATTCTAAAAAATAGGGTACTCATGATTAATTGATTAAGAATCATTAATCTTATAATAAATATTGGGAAAAATATTAGAAATAATGAAAATTGAATTATATTTATGCATTATACCAAATTGAATAAAAAATTAAAAGAATAAATTATATTATTTTATGAATCCTAATTTTGATAATAGTTTCCATTAAAAAGATGATATTATTCAGAAATTTCCATAATCAGAATAGTGTTTATCAAATCACAAAAATTTCAGTCTTGACAATGATATTATGAGAACATATAGTTTAGATACTCCAAAAGTGAATTTTGAGAATTGGAATACTCAGACTCAAACAAAAGTGATTAAGTAGGAATGCAATCTAGATAATCCTTTCATATAGAATTAAGTAATTATATTAAATATATTATATAGAATGTAGAATCTGAGTTCTAAATTAATGTTGATAATATCTTACAAATTAATCAGAATTGTATAAAATTCATTTGAAATTAAAGTTAATGATACTAAATTGATTGATTTGAACAAAGATATTAAATCCAATTCTGACATTACTTTAAAAGAGGATCCATAATTATATTGTCAATATGAAAGAAATTATGAATCCCATAATACTGATTTAATTGTAATTCCAACTCCATAATCAAAAAATAAACTCAAAGCTGTTGGAAATATGTTTATGGGAATATGGAGATTACAATAAAATATTGTTGAACCTATCACATCTACAGTAAAATAGAACTAAATAAAATTAGGAATAATTTTATGATAATTTTGGATCTACTTAGCGTTATTTTAATAACAAAAACAATTATAAATAGATTCATCCAGTTACAGATTCTTAGGATCTTCGATTAATGGATATTTTTAATTAATTCAAATTAGTATGTCTCTTTACTTAATATTCTACATCTGGTTCAAATGAAGACATTTAAAATATGATAAAGATTCTATAAAGAGATCCAAAACGGTAATTATTAATATTATTCTAGTAATCTGACTAATCCTCAAGATCCAAATCATATCATAAATTCATTAAATTAATATGGTCAAAATGCCCTTTATATTGCATCCAAGAATGGAAATATTCAAGTTATCAAATTTTTATTATCTCTTGAATGCAATATACATATCAAAAGTCGCATATTTGATGATCTCACAGAAAGTCCATTAGAAGTTTCATCAAGATGGCATCATTTAGAATGTGTTAAATTGCTCTTGAATTCTGGCTTATATAGTAATTAAGAATTGAGATCAGCAATTAAGGTAACTGAAAATTAAGAAATCATCAATTTGTTGAAATTAAATATGACCTCTTCTCTTTTCTCCTGTTGTCTTTGAATTTAGAATTTGATTAAATAGAATTTATATCATATATATTATTATTTAATTCAATTAAGATTTTTGTTGTCGTTTTATTTATGAATGTCTCATAATTACTTGAACTTTTAGATAAATAATTTAAGTTAGGTCAATAGAAAATTGATTGATTTTAGATAACTATAATTTGAATTAATTAAATTTCATTTAGCAATTTGAGATAGAAGTGATTATTTGATAAAATTATATATATAATTGTTTAGCTTATATATATATTATGAAAAGAAATACTTTAAGATATTCTAATAAAACTCTTATAAGAAAAATAGTACTACTTAAATATATATATATCTTTCAATTATTAAAAATAAAAGAAAATCTAATAATTAATTTATTTTACATAACAAATAATAAGAACATATAAATACAATTCAATTTTGTTTCAGTATTTCTTATAATTTTTAGTCATTAAGTTCTATTTATTATTTTTCAAGAACTTCAATGTCTATATTCTCTTCAACAGCTTCTTTTTGTACATAATCAGGAGGATATGTCAAGAATGGGATTTCACCTCTTTACCAATCCATTAAAATCAATTTAGCTGTTGATTTGGTATCAGCTTCGCCACCCTATAAATAGAATTAGATTATTTACCTTTGCTAATTTTCCTTTCTTTATAGCTACTTTCTTTAAAAAATCGTGTTCATCTACCCAATCATCAATATCATAAATTCTCTTTAAATCTGAAGCCTTTGCTTTTTCCAATAATGCTGGAATGTAATATTCAGGATCTTCCAACTTTTCTGCTCTAACACAACCTTTCAATACAACTTCAACATCATCTTTTCCCTCATTTTAATAAACTACTCCTGGACAATCAATTAAATAAATTCTTTTTGTCAATGCTACATATTGCCACACTCTAGTTTCTCCTGGAACTGGAGCAGCCTTACATACCTTTCTTTTTTTTAATGAATTAATAACAGAACTCTTTCCAACATTTGGATATCCAACAAAACCTATAGAAATAGTTTATTTATCTCTATGGAATTTGTCAAATTATCTTAATAGATTTATGAATGGACCCTTACCAAATGCTTTATTCACATTTGCATGATAGGCAACAGTTGGATACTCTTTTGAAAGATATTAAACCCATCTAGATGTTAACCATGTAGGTATCAAATCGCATTTATTTATGAGCATCACTAAATGTTTATGTGGGCAATTCTTTTTAATATGGTTTTCTAAATGATATGATCTTGTTCCCATTGGATCTCTCGCATCAAGTATACAAACCAATACATCAGATGAATCAATCACCTTATATAATTCTTCCCAAATTCTCTTTGATTAACCAGCTGTTAATCTTTTATCTCTACTCTCCTTTTATAACATCTCTACAGGATTCAAATTCAAATCTTTCTCAACTACATATGTCTATTCCTTTTGTTCAGCATGATCTGCCAATCCTTCCATTGTTTCTACATTTAATTTTATTCTCTTTCTTTTTGATTTAGGTCCATATGTATCCTAAATGTTTGTAAAGTATATATACTTCATAACTCTCCAATTCCAAAAGTGGTACATTTTTATTCTTTTTTTATGCCTCTACTAATAAAGACAAAGGCAATTATTTGGCCTTGATCAAAACACTTCTAGGATCATGTGTTCTATTAGCCATTTCTTATCTTAATTTATCAAGCTATTATTGATCAATGGTTCTAATATTTCCAAACCATTTTCTATTGGGATCTATTCTTGCAGGTTGTGTTGCTTATTTCCACATTTCCTCTCTAGACATTCAAATTAATGAATACTTATTAGGTTTTTCATTGTATAGATTCAATCTCTGAATTGTTTATTTAGATCTAAAAAATTAATGTTTAGCATTCAATTATTTTTCAGGTAATTTTCTATCTGGATTAGTAGAGGCTCCACTCTTTGATCCTTTTTAGGATGCTTTGAATTTTGTATTCATCTTCTTTTTAAAGAACTACTCTTTGCTACGCTTAACCATTAAATAATAATTAATTATTAAATTAAACTTTATGTAATTTATATAAGCAAATAAATTTATAAATATTTATCACTAAATTTTAAAAGTTCTTTCACAATTTGGACAATAACATGATTTACTTAATCGATAATCTTAAATAAATCTAAATTCACAATTTGGACATTTATTTAAATTTTCTTAATATTTTTCAATAATTTATTTTAATTATTTTTACATCAAAATTCTTACAAATTATTAACCTTATGGTAATGATAATAATATTTATTATTTTATATTAAGTCCACATAAACATTAAGGTGATTTTTTCTTCTATTCAATCTGATATAGTATCATTTCAGAAAGACATTCTTGATGATAATAATGATAGCAAATAAACTTTATTGCTTTAACCTAGATTTCAGATTTACAATAGTAACATATAGGACTATAAGTTTACATAAAGTAAGATTATGTGCAATTAAGGGAATTATTTTTTGTTGTTATATAACTTGAAGTAGGTCTTTATCTTTAATTTTTTTATTATTCATAATTTTTATTAATTGTAGGTACTCTAAATTCATCTTAACTTAAATCTAATTGTTATTTCCTTAGTATATCTTAATAATATTAATATTATTTGTTTAATTATTTATATTATAATCTTTATTATTTTAATACTAGATCTATTTAATCTGAGAGACATTTTGGTTAATTCTATAATTAGAATTAATTATTTAAATCTATTTTCTATGTTATTTATTAATCACCTTCTGTATTCCACTTAGAACTATTGTAACTTTAAATTTATTCATTCTCACATTCTTATTTATATTTTAAGTTCTGATAATGAGATCTCAAAATCTAAGGTGGTTTAACATTTGTTGTTTACTCACCATCATTCATTGATATGGATCTCAATTTTATTTATTGTTATTGATGTTGTTGATTTTCTCTATATTCTAATACATTTGAGTTGGGTTACTTAATAAAAGTATTTTTATTATCTATCTAAATTGGAAATTGAGTTGGATAATTGAGATTATTGCTTTACAATTTAAAATAATGTGAATTTCTAATGGCCATTCCAATATCAATTATCTATATTAAATTATAAATTAAAATAGATAAAAATATCACTCTTAAGAGATTTATACTTTATTAATACTTATATGTTGATAGAAATTGGATTATCATAAAGAAATAATAATATATATTGAAATCTTTATTTCTTAATATTGAATTCAAAAATTCAAAATAAAATACTTATGTTTGTAAAGAAATCTATAGAACTATTTAAATTAGATTATTTTATATTTATGAAGTAGGTTTAATTTAAAATATATTTTAGCAGAAATAGTTGAAGTGAGATTTTTGGTTTTAATTATATGATTAGAGAAAAGTAGTTTTTATAAATAACAAAAAATTCGATAATATTAATGGAAATAGACAATTAAATTTTAAAAAGAATTTTCAAGTTTATAGTTTGAGTAAACATTATAAAAAAGAGGAAGAGTTAATAAATTGAAATCAGAAATTTTAAGTTTAAATTTATGTCATAGGATAATGAAAATCATATATATATATTTAAGTTGAAATAATTTCATAAAATTATTTTAAGAATTAAAGACTGAATGATAAGATGGAATCTATTAAATTATTAAAATTTAGATCATATTATTAGTAAGATGGAATTAGTAAATTTATGTTATATGAAATATTATTTATACTCACATGTATTTACTAAATTTTAATAATGATTTTCATATTCATTTTCATATTTAATATTTTATCCAATCATGAATAAATATACATTAAATTTCAAAGATAAAGAGATTGAATCTAGCTATCAAAATATAACTTAACAAGGTTTTAGAATGTTCACTCTTAATATAGTAACATTTGGACTTCTCGCTGTTGTTATAATAAAAATTATTGAGAGCATTTTAGTAGAGTAATATCAACATATTTACAAATACTGCTTGTTTATTTGCTACATGTTAATTTAATATGGAATCATTAAGAAATACACAAAATATATAAGAATTTCTATCATTCTATTGAATCACATCTTAGCACTATTTTTTAGTCTCTAAATATCAGAATAGGATGATTCTTACAATAATTTCCTTAAGGGAGCTAATGTTATGGGTGCAAACTTCTTAATGTTTATTTCAGGAGAGTTTATTGATACAGCTTTCTCAGCAATAACTATAGGTTTGATGAGAATTATTTTTGTTTAAGTTCAAACTAATTAAGTTTAGTTCTCAACCATAATTAGTTCAGTGCTTGTTATCTTTTGTACAATTCGTTACTTGTATCATTATCATAAAGCAATGCGTAATCAATATCTATATACATTGAATGATTCTCATTGGTAAAAAATCTTAAGTTCAATTGCATTTAAACAACCATACGTAGTATTTTCTTTTATAGAGGATACCTTATAATTTACTCTTAAATCAGAAGCTCAATGTTAAAAATTTTTTAATAGATAATTTGATGGATCTACTTTTATAAGAGATTCAGTATATAAGGGAACTAAATTAGAGAATTTCTTATTTAAACAAATATAAAAGTATCGTGTAGACAGAGCATCTGTTTTTAATAAGACTTTAGTAGTGGAATACTTAAAAAAAATGATAAGAATTGAATGCTCTATTTATTATGGAAACAAACCAACTATACTTCTACTTATGAGAGATTTCTTAAATGAAAAAAAACCTGATACATCAATTTATGAATTGAGACATAGAAATTTTATAAAACTTCTTCTTAAAGTCTTAAATCATTTAGATAGATTATCTTCATTTAAATGCCGTCTATTGGAAAGAAAACTTTTAATTTTACAATTGTTTGAGGATCTTAGACATTCTAAGTTACGAGAAACTGAAATAAACATCTATAATTTGGCACATATCTTACACAATCTATATTCTCATTTATCAGTTAAGGCTTTTGTTATTGGAAACAGTAATTTAAATACTATTTCAAATATCTTTTTGTTGATTATGATGATAGTTGCAGAGAATTCAAAAGGAACATATCTTTCTATTAATTTAACAAATGAAGAAGATAGTTTGAAATAGCTTACCATGTCAGGTAATTTTGAAATAGACAAGATAAAAAGAACATTATAATAAATATCAGATTACATTTAATTGATTAGTTCATTTTAGAAAATAGAATAATATAAAATTTAGTTCAATTTAAATTAGTAAATATATATACCATTTTAACTCAATGAAATAAATGCAAGAAGTCTTAAACATATTGATTTATTATGATCTTTTGTTATTTGTTTCAATAAAATTATATTTTGAAATTATTGTTGATTATTTTTTACATCAAATAAAAGAAATTAACTTCATTTTTAAAGAGTGAAACAAGTTTACAATATATTCTTATCATCTCCCACTCTAAGAATTTAATAGATGACTAATAAAAGAATTAAGTATCATTGAAATTCTCATTGAAGAATATGTAATTCAATTAGATCAGATTATAAAAATGAGGAGTACATAAAACAACAAAATAGATTATTATTTATATAGTAATCTATAGAAATTTGAAAAAAATAAAAAATTATAGATGTGATTATATAAATTTATAATTAATTATGTAATAGTAATTAGAATAAAGTGTAAGAAAGTTAGGAGATTATTAATTTGACTCGAAATATTTATTAGGAGAAGGGGCTTTTGGGAAGGTTTATAGAGGAAGTAAATTGTCTACAAATTAGGAAGTAGCTATTAAAAAGATAGATAGCTCAATGATCAATAAAGATCAATATTTAATTGATGCATTAAGTATCTATGTAGAATGAAAATGTTTTAGATTTTGAGATTTAAATAATGAAGTAACTTGATCATCCTAATATTGTGAAGTTTATTGATAAATTTAATACAGATCGTTCAATCTATATAGTCACAGAGTATTGTGCAGATGGAGATCTGAGAAATATAATGAAGGGAAGATGTATTCCAGAATCTGAAGTTAATTAGATTTTCTGTTAATTGGCTAGTGGATTTAAAGAGTTGGTAAAGGCAAATATCATACATCGAGATTTGAAGCCAGCAAATATTATGAATCATAGAGGAGTAGTAAAGATAGCAGATTTTGGATTTGCAAAAATAGTTGATAATTTTAATGGAGATTTGTTAAGAACTTGTGTTGGTTCACCATTATACATGGCTCCTTAAATATTAAAAAAAGAAAAATATACAACAAAATCAGATATATGGTCATTAGGTGTAATTTATTATGAGATGATATATGGTATGGCACCATGGACAGGTGTAGATGAGAAGAGTTTAACAATGAATGTGATGAAATAACCATTAAGATTTTAAGTAGGGACTTAATTATCTGATTTTGGTAAGAACTTCTTGAATAGAGCTTTGGAGAAGGAAGAGAGTAAAAGAATGGAATGGTCAGAATTATTCAATATGTTTGAATCAATAAAAAAGAATTTAGATACTATTTAATTTAATGTAAATATGAATGGTAGTTATATATTGGATTAACCTTAATTATAATAAAATTAACCTCAACAAATATAATAAAGTGATGCCTCTTTTCAAAGATTTTAAAGTCAATTGAATAATTATAATTTGTAAAGAATGTAAATCATTTTTTCTCATTTTGTTAATGTGGAAATGACTTAGCATATATCAACTATTTCTCAACATTAAAAAAAGGAGATGTATTTTGAATTGCTTTGTTTATTATCAGCCAAATTTATTGCCAATTCATTTAAATTACTATAGTCCAATATTCTTTCATTATTTGAATAATATAAAAAGACAACTGAATACATAAAATTTATTAGTTAAATGTAATAGGAGAGTCAATTGGCATCTGAACTATTTAATAATACTATTTAGTATTTCGATAGAATAGGATTACTGTCTAATCTTAGATTATCTGCTGATTTTTGTTAATTTATAGAAGGAGGAGATTTAGCATTAAATTAATTAATATCAGTAGAAAAGATAATCAAAGAGAGAGTGATCAACATTTCTAAATAAGTCTTGTAAAGTGTAAAAGAAAATGATGTCTTTTGTTTATTAGATTACATGATGGAGATGTGTTTAACAAGAAGTAAAATAATGAATGGAAATACGAATATAGATTTTTCATTGATATATGAAAAAAAGTAAACATCAGATTATTAAGCCTAATTAAATTTTAAATTAAATGAGTTATATAGTTTTTGAATTTTATCATGGTTCAATAGATCTATTTTATTATTAAAATACTGTAGTTTAATCTTCCTTTATAGTAGATGAAACATTATTCTACTTTTAACCTTTTTCCCTAGCAGATTTGTCTATAGCTTCTAACTTTGTATATTCTCTTTAATTCTTCCAATACTAATAACCTAAATATCCCAATCCCATTATTAATATTAATCCAATAAAACCAATCAAATAAAATAATAAATACTCTGTTTCATAGAAATATGTCTTAACTATCTCTATATTTACTATTTGTGTGTGTCTTACTACTAAATCTTAAACATCTTTTCCTGTAGTGTTATATTGAACAGTGTATGTAAAAGTTTGACCAACTTTAAATAATATTAATTTTTTTACTATCAGTTTAATAATAGAGACATTTCATTTTAATAGGTTCAATCTAGAAACGAGTAAGAAAAGCACTTTGAGCAGTTATCCCAAAAAAAAAATCATCATATTAATATTCTTTAGTGATATCATCAAAATCTTCTAATTTGTATGATTGATTAAAAAACACAAAGTCTCGTAAACCCAAATGTTTAAATATTTAATCTTTATGATGATTCATAACATAATCATATCCATTTGAAAATAAAATTAAATGTTAATTCACTCCTTAAACAATAACAAAATCTTCTGTTGCATCTAAATCAATAATGCGATGATTTATTTTCTTTTTTCTAATGAGAAAATAATTTCCATTATTTAAATCAACATTGTATTCAAGTACATAATAATGATTCATTGATTAATAAGCCATAAATACATTTCGTCCATTTCTAGTGTCAACTGATATTCCACCTGATTAATAACTAATCCAAGATCTCAATCCAAAATTTATATATTAATCTAAATGAACATCTACCAATAATAAACCACATTATTTGTCCAATAAAAATATCGAATAGTATTTCTATGTTGTTCCATGTTTTACAATAGCAAAATCAACAATCTCAATTTAAGAATTCAAACCTAGATCTTTTAATTTCAAATTCTTAATGAATTTTAAATCCTTTAATATAATCTTATAAACATCTAATCCATCTAGTCCAACAGCACTAAATACTAATCCATCTATTTCCTTTGTTAATCCTCTATATACTCTTTTTCTCCAATCAGTTATTTAATATACTTCAAGTGCATTAGCTTTCTATTCCATTTATTTCATGCTAAAAACTTAAGCACTATCACTAAATAGCAAAAAAACTTAATCAGAAGAAGGAGCAAATAATAATTATGGTAATTCATTCTTAGTAACTAATGAAGGAGCAATGATTTGAAGATCTACTTTCCATAAGATTTTAGCAAATTATTATCCTTTCTCTACAAAATCATGTTCAAAAACAGTATCATAATTAAATTTAAGAAGATATGCAATTGAATCTGAAGTAATTGCTAACATTCCATCTGTTATATGAATCATTGACACAAATTAACGAAAGTTGAGAATAGTGTCTTATTCAAAGTCCACTTCTGATAAATCTTAAGGTTGAATGATTGTGAATTCTTGAGTTTCAAATTAAACTTGTAATGAAGTTAATTCACAACCTTTGCTAAGATTAAGCGATTATAAAATTGCATCTCGAGCATCATTGAAAATTATAGTTCTCCGTTCATATGGATGTATAGTCATAAATATTGGAGGCTCATTAATCTCAGTGATAGTGAGCTCTATTGATGGACCTACTAAATAAATGATTAAAGAAATTTATAAAAAGTTCATAAAATTAATTCATTATTAATTAGATTCTTTAAAATTTCCTTTAGTTAAATGTTAAATCATATGATCTAAAAATGATTATCATATTCATTATAAAAATATATTATTTGTGTAAATAATATTTTCTTAATTCAAAGTCTTTCACTTTCATATATGTTTAGTAGAACGATTCCTTTTTATAGTTTTAAAAGGGAAACTTGGTCATAAAAATAATAATTCATAATTGTGAATAATAGGAAGTTTAGGTTAGCAATTAAATCAATTATATTTATCTAATTTTTAACGGGATAAGCTTAAGTATTTTGATAAAAATAATAGTTAATAATCTTTGAATAATATATATCCTTGAATGTACATATAAATAATTAAAAATATATTCATAATCCTCTTATTATTTATTAAGAATATAAAAATTTAAGTGTTCTTTATATTATTAAATTTGTCTTATAAATTATTATTTCTCTTTATGCTAAATAACTCCAATTATTTGTTTGAAAATATCTAATAAATTAAAAATTCAAATTTATTAATTGCTTATAACAAAAATTTTGGAAAAATAGAAAATTGTTTTATCAATTCTAAGACGGTTTTGTAAATTGTGTAATTTATTTTTAATAGCTTTATTAACACATGGTATTAATTTTAAATTATAAATCAGAATATTTACAAAATATTTGATTTTAAATTCTACAAGTCTTTTTTAGAATTGTTGAAGTGTCAAAAAAATGAATTTATTTTACCAATTTTGATTTTTAAATAATTTAAAAGTAATTTAAGTTAGAAATATTTAGTAAGGTGCTTGATAATGAAAAACAATTATAAGAAAAGTGAAAGATAATGTTGAATAATTTAGGAAGCATTTAATTCTTTTTATGATAATTTTGGATTTAGAATTGTTGAATAATAACGTATTTACTATTATTTATCTTTCTATTTAACTTCTTGGGAATAAGAAAAATCAATCAATTCTTAATGATGGAAGAAATTCATCTAATTAAGAAAAGTAAAATTAATAAATCAAGAAGTGATTTATGATGAATGCAAATACTTTATTATAATAATTTAAGAACTTATGAATTTTATTAATCAGATTTTTTTAAGATCATTAAATTAAAATAAATTATATAATTGTATAAAATCAATTATAAAATATAGATAAAGAATAGTTAAATGTTAATATCCAATATATTAATGGTATAATTAACATTAAATTACTTATTAGTTCTTTTATTAGTGCAATGATATGTACTTTATGAAAAACTTATAATAATTTTATTGAATAGAGTATTTGGAATATTTAATTATTGTAAGTACAGATAGTATCAATTAACAAATAGAAAATGGATTGCTAAATGTTTTAACTATTATATTGGAGTCTCTTGATATAATTTCATATCATCGAAATCTTCAAAATGTTTCAAGGCCTATTCTGCTGTGATTCTTTTACTTGGATCCTATTCCAACATTTAAAGTAAGATTTTTGCAAACTCTCCTTGTATCTCTTACTTTATTACTTCACTCAGATCTCCTATTAGTTGTTAGTCAATTATTTAATTGCTATTTTCCTATAATAAATTCTTTCCTGTTATTCTATAAATTAGATAATTAGATCTTACAATTTAAATAGTACAACGCCACAACTGAACATATCACATAATTCATTGTAATTATTTTTTTGATCAAATGTAATTATTTCTGGAGCAATGTATCCTGGTGTACCACATCTTGGTCTGTTTGTAGATACATCATCTATTTTAACTGCGAATCCAAAATCAGAAATCACAATATCAAGTAAAGAATCCTTCTTTCTTAACAAAATATTCTCAGGTTTTATGTCTCTATGAACAAATCCTTAACTATGTATATAGGCTAAACCTGAGAGTAATTACTTTGATAAAGAAATACTATTACACACATTACTGCAATAATTTCAGAGCTATCCAAAGAGTTATTTTCCAAATATTCTTTTAATTAACCTCCTTCACAATACTCCATTATCAATAGCCAATACTTCTTGTGTTAGAAAATACTCTTCAACTAAACAACATTTCTATGTTTTAAGGATTACAATGCCACGATTTCATCTTGAATGTCCTAGTTGTAAATATAAAATTCAATACGTCTAAAGAAGTCATCAAATCGTTCCTTAAGGTCTTTGTTGCATACATTTTTCCATCTTGTATATTTTTAATGAGCAGGACCTATAATAAATCATTTCAGTCTTACCTTTCCAAAGTTACCTTCTCCAATAATTGTTTATGGTTTGTAAAAGGTATTGATATTCTTATAAACTACTTTGCCATCTAACTATTCTTTCAGAAACAGACAATCCAAGTGAGAAACAAGAAAATATTTCTCTTTCTTGGCAATATCAATGGTGAATCCTTTGAATTATTTATGCTAATCCAATTTCCATTCTAAAATTGTGGATAGTCCTATTGTAATGTCATATTTTATGTTGCTCTAATCCTAAAGATTAGATTCATATCCCATACTTTGCCTATTTGGATTGAAGATTCAGTTAAGTAAAGAAAATAATGCTAATCAAAAAGACATTTCCTTCTTTTACAGATCATCAATTTAATTAATAACAAAGTGTCTTCATATTTGATGAATTTCATTAATGTTACAATTCAACCAAACCAACTGAAAGCTAATACCAGAAAATAAATCTGATTAATATAATAAGATAGGTAGTATGAATTATAAGAATTACAGAATATTTTTAGATTATTTCTAATAAATTAGTGAGTAATCAATATGATTTTAATTTGTTAATTGCATAATCAAGAAAGATGCCAAATGCAATTAAATTGAATTTAAATATCGGAATTTCTGAATAATAATATTTACAATAATATTATTTTAATAAGATTTAATGTCTGGCCTCTTCTATAATATAGGTTATTTTGGAGCCAAGTATCCATGTCTTGTGTTTGTAATTTGCATGACAGTAACAGGCATAATGTCTTTAGGACTATACAATCTAACTGTATTAACAGATCCTTAGTGTAAAATATTTAATAATATTTTTTAGCATTATGGGTATCATCAAGTAGTAGAACCTATTAAGAATAAGAGAGTTCTGCTGAAAATTATGGTCCTTTTTATAGAACTAATTAATTTATATTAGCCTATTAAGATGAAAATTGGGTGAATGTATTTCAAAAAGATGGATTAAAAGTGATCTACTTTTTATAGAACATTATTAGAAATAGAAAAGTCTTAATAGGAGGAAAGAATACAACACTTGATGATTTGTGTTACAGACCAATATCTGCAAAGGGATGCTATGTACCTAGTCCAATGGATATTTGGTTACAGGATCCTTCGCTATTAGATGTTTGATAATAATAATATTATTATAATAGAAAGATGAGGACATACAATTCACAACACTTTGTACAGAATCAATTGATGTAAACCAAACTAATATTCCATGTAGTGATAAGAATGGTATTCCAATAATTTTAGAATCAGTATTTGGTGGAATGTATTATCATTTATGAATAAATTAGAAATTGTGAATAAAGAGTAAATGATACTTAACCATGTGATCATTGTTATATTTAAGCCAAGACTATGGCAGTAACTTATCTATTGATGAATGATGAATTTACTAAGAAAGATGCTGAATAATGGGAGAAAGAAGTTTGGATGGATACTTTAGATGCATTAAATAAAAGAGATTATGCTAAATTATATAAGTATTATGATAAATCTTTAATGCCTGCTCCTCGAGAATAATTATTAGATTAATATAGAGTTGCTTTTATGGCAGAGAGATCAGTATCAGATGAAATAGATGATGAAACTAATCAAAATGCTTGGATTGTTGTAGTTTCATATTTTATGATGTTTATGTATATTGGATTTGCAATTGGTTAATTTCCAAGTAAAATCTATAATGGATTTACATTGGGTTTGGGAGGTATCTTTATTGTAGCTGTCTCAATGATAAGTAGTATTGGAATGGTCTCTTATTTTAGCATAGGTTTGACTATGATAAGTTTAGAAGTAAGAAAATTAATAATTTTTTAAAGGTTATTCCTTTTTTAATATTGGCTATTGGAGTTGATAATATGTTTATTATTACTCACAATTATAAAAAATAGAAGCATCCAACAGTACCTGAAAGAATGGGTTATACATTAAAGTAAGTAGGTCCAAGTATTACTATTGCAGCTATTTGTGAAACTCTAGCATTTTTAGTAGGATCTTTAACTAAGATGCCAGCTCTATAATCATTTTGTATTTAAGCAGCAGTAGGTGTATTTATAGATTATTTGTTGTAAATAACTATGTTTGTTGCCTTTCTCACATTAGATGAATAAAGAAAAAAACATAAAAGATATGATTTAATGATTTGTAAATAGGATCCAAATTATTCAATTAAAGAAGATAGAAAACTCATATAAACATTCTTTAAAAAACATTACTCTCCATTTATTTAGAAACCTGCTTGTGTGATTACTACAATAGTAATCTTTGTTGCATTATTTGCCATTAGTTGTGTTGGAATAACAAAATTATAAGTAGGTTTAGATGAATAAGTATCTATGGTTGAGGGATCAAATCTATTTAATTATATGACATTAGAAAAGAAATATATTGAAATAGGACCATTGGCTTATTTAATTTTAGAGAATTTAGATTATTAAAATTAACATGATTTAGATTTGGTTGCAAATTTGTCTAATTCTTTATCTTAATTGAATGAAACAGTTCAACCTCCAATATATAGTTGGGTGGCTTCTTTCAATCTCTTTATTAGAGAAAAGGCTGAATGGACTACGGCTTGTGAAACATAGGATATTGCACTTTATGACTTACCTACTTAATTAAAAAGATTCTTAGGAGTTAGAATAAATTCTCCATGTTGTCAAAGATATGGTATTTGTGGTGAAACTTTTGAGGCTGATATAGTACTCAATGAATAAGGTTATGTAAAAACTAGTAGACTTAGATTTCAACATAGACCTATTCATAATTCAGCAGGATATATCTTATCATTAGAATAAACCAGATAAGTCATAGATAAAGTAGTTAAAGATGCCAAACTTAAAGATAATTAAAAAGTCTATCCTTATTCTATGCCTTATGTTTTTTATGATCAATATTCTTATATTCGTGCAGTGGCTATTACTAATGTACTTTTAGCATTGGCAACTATCTTTTTCACCATGACACTTGTTTAAGATGTTGTTTGTGCTGTTATAGTTGTGTTGTTTGTGTTTCTGATTGCCTTCAATCTGATTGGAACAATCTGGTTAACCAACGTTATTTTTGGTGGTTTTATTGTAAAGATACATTTTTATTTTAGATTGAAATTAATGCAGTAAGCGTTGTAAATTTAGTTACTTGTATTGGTTTAGCTGTTGAATTTGTAGCTCATATTGTTATTAAATTCAGATTATGTGAAGGTAAAAGATGGGAAAGAGTTACTGGAGCTATGTCAACAATGGGAACTTCTGTTTTTGTTGGGATTGCTTGTACTAAATTTATTGGAGTGGCTGTCCTTGGATTTGCTCCATCCACTCTTTTTAAACTTTACTATTTTAGAATGTATATTTTGATGGTTGTCTTGGGAGCTTTCAATGTAAATTTATTAATTATATTACTCTTAGGGTTTAGTATTACTACCAATATTCTTGGGTCTATTTGGACCATAATTTAGTATTATGAAAGTAAGAGTTAAATCCCTTATAAATTAATCTGAAGGCACTAATTTATCATCTTAGGCTTAAGCTAAAAAGAAAGCAATTTATAATTGAAAAAATTATTATATGTTAAATTATAAAAAATTAATTTTTATCTTCAGTGTAATCTCTTTAAATTTCCATTATTTAATTCACATATAATGAATAGATTTACCCTCAGATTTGAAGATGCTGCTCTAGAATAACAATATGAATAAAATTAATTTGAAAAGTATAGAACTAAATCAAACTACTACTTTTTACTTATCTTTCTAGTAATTTGTGTTCTCTAGTTCATTTCAGAATGGTTATATTGCTCATTATAAACTGGACTTGCCTGGAAGTTAATCAATATCTCCTTGATACTATTTACTTTAATTTTTCTTTGCAAATATCCTCAATTTGTAAAATATGCTATATTCCTCGAAAATCTAATCTTGATTTCTCAAAAGTTATAACACCTTTATTCACATATTGATCATGAAGATTAAATAACAGATCTAATTACCCTCACAGATTTAGAATATCACTTACATATTTTGTAAGTTTTTGATATTGGTTGTCTTTAAATTGTATTATCTTTGGCTAACAACATTTTAATGGAATACTTAATAAGTACTCGAATCAACATAATGTATATTCTAAATTACATTTTATGTGCTTCCATTAAAATAATAATAACATATCTCTTCAAAGAATGGAGTAGAAAACAATTTACACTCTTTTTAAAAGACTAAATCTGGTAACAGTAGCTGCCAAATATAATCTAAAAACCATTTTTCAAATTTACTTTAGACACTTTTACAAAGCAATTTAGAACGATTTTATGCAATCAAATTGAGAAGTTTCCTTCATATGATGAAAATTTTTGTGATGGATGCAATTTAAGATCATTCCTTCGATTTTGTTATAGAGATTAGAAAACATTAGAGTAAAAATTACTTGATGATTATATACATAAGAAAAATACATAAGTAAATAATAACCAAGATGTCTTTTACAGCCATAATCTAAAACAGTATTCCATTCGTATATGCAATCTTAATGTAGAAAGATTTAAATGTTTAATTATATTAGAAGATTATTAAAATAAATAAAAATAATCGATATCAAATAAGTTATTCAAGAAGCAATTATTAAAATCAATGTCTTCTAGTTCTAACCATATAAGTAATAAATTTTTTAAATTGGGCATGTACACAATATTATCAATTAATAATGAATAAATCGGGATAGTAAACATGTATTTACTACTTGAGAGATTGTCCTCTTATTATAATTTTTTGAACTTACAATTGTTACCTATCCAAGGTTAGAATTGTAAGTAGTTTCTAATAAGAACATATAGCTAATAATTAGTTAGTTTTATGGTATGTATCTTTAATATTTTCATTCAAATATAAAAGAGTATAAATAAGAAGATACTTCTTAAAATTGAAATCCTTGAAAGAGATACTATTAGTATTTAAATAGATGGAGTTGATCCTAAAGTATTTTTAGAAGAGTATAAAATGAATCTATTCTTGGTTTAAGTTGAAAAACAATTTTTGATATCACCGATTAGGGATTCGTTAAAGTTTTTATTTTAATCTTTAAAAGACAAAGAATTATTGGAGATGAAATATTATAAAAACGATTTATGATTTCTTTCATTCAATTTAATTTTAATCTTATTTTTTTCAATGATATGAGTCACTTGATAATTAAGATATACATTTTGGTTAATTAAACAAGAAAAATAAATGATGAAATAATAAGTAAAACCAATTATCAGCATTCAAGTGTTTTGAGTCTTGAGAATCTTTTCTATCTTGAGATTATTTGTTATTCAGGATGAATGATTTCAGTACTAACTCTTCCTTCAAAGTCTACAATTTCTAAGGCAGTATTGAATTCTACTTTTTTTTTTTTGGCATTTAGTAAATCAAGATCTTTGGATGATTTTCTATCCTTATCAATAGAGGGTTATAGAATAGTATTAGAATGAATTAATCTATTGGTATGTTAATATTTTTATTTTGTTTCGGGAAGGAAGTAAACTTCTTCAACAGCATTGTCTCGAACAAACTTGGAATTTATTTTTGGAAGCACCAAAAATTTAGTATGTTGTGTTTTTTACATTTCTCTTTTTTAATCAGTCTATTTAGTCAAAAGAGAAATGCTTTCAGATTTGAACCTTAAATTCTAATCTGGAATGGCGTCAAAGTTATTTAAAAAACTAGCTGGATCGAAATCAAGGTCTCTTTAATTAGATTTGTATTTAAATTCATCTTTTTGTGATACAAGATGTAATGATCTTGCTGGTTTTAGATATGAGTTCATTTCTCTTATAAAAATTAATTGAGATATGATAATAGAAATCATTCAAATTCTGTAAGTTATGTAGGATTACTTAAATGAAATCGACGAGTAGTTTTTTTGCTTAATCTTCTATGTTCTTTGTGATCATTCAGGGATTCCTTAATTATTGAATTAGTCGTTTCATCTACAATGTCAACCATTTTTGAGAAATCAACTCTTCTATGTCTCATTTTCAATTTCTTTAATATTTCCTCACTACCTTTTGGACTTAAACCATTCTTTTCATAATATATTGGATTCTTAAATAAATCTTTGAATGTTAGATCAGGCATTAAATTTATTTATTATTATCTTGGAGTAAGAAACTTCTCTTCAATCATAGGTAGTTTAATATAAGGAGATGATTATTAAACCATTGGTAAAAGGTGATTTGAATTTTTTCTAAACTAATGTTTGTTAGTCAACACAGGAGTTTCCAATAAATAATTGGGTGAAGTAGCTTCACTTTAAATGCCATTGATTTGATGACGTTCATTATAAGATTCATGTGTTACAAAGTTTAAAGGAGGAATAGTATTTAATTTGCGATGCATTTTCTAAATTTTGATTGTTTAATCTGATTGGGAAAAATTAATTTTAATGGTGAATATATCAACAACGCAATCTAAAATCATGATTATTATGTTTAATTAAACACCATTACTATCATTATATCTAATAATTTTTTTTACTTTACTAACTACTCATTAAAAATTTATATATATTAATATATATTTGAAATATATAAATGTAACCAGTCCAACCAATTGCAGAAGGATAACGAACTAGAACTATCTACACTTTAATTAAAGATTAAAAATACAAAGATGCTATCAATTATTTGAATTATGAATTACAATTCTGTCCAAAAAGTAGAGCACTTTCACTTTTGGCATATTGTCATTATATGAATTAAGATTTTTCATAAGCTGTAGCTATGTAAATATTATATTCTCTAATCTAGTTATGAACAATTAGTCAAATATTATCCAGAAATTGATGATTATAAAATCTATTTAGCTCAATCTTATTACAAAGATAGTAAACATTTAATTCATTTTCAAATATAGGTCTCTATGATGAAGCTCTTAAGATTTGTGCTTCTGTTGAAAACACTCAATATTAAGGCAAAATCTTGTAATTACAAGCTTTAATTCGATATGAGAAGAATGAATTTCAACATGCAAAAACATTACTCAAATAAAATGATATGGATGATCCTGATTCAATAATTAATGAAGCTTGTATTTTATTTAAAGAGAATAAATTTGAAGAGGCAAGATAAAGATTTTAAGATGCAATGAATCTAACTGGTTATTCTTGTGAATTGTCATATAACATTGCACTTTGTTATTATAAATAAAAATAATTGGCATAATCATTAAAATTCATTGCAGAAATTATTGAAAGAGGAGTTAGAGAACATCCTTAATTGGGTGTTGGATCAAATGCTGAAGGAATTGAAGTTAAAAGTGTTGGAAATTCATAAGCATTAAAAGAATCAGCTCTAATTGAAGCTTTTAATTTAAAAGCTGCAATTGAATATACAATTAAAAATTATTCTGCTGCAAAAGAAGCTTTAATTGATATGCCTCCAAGAGAAGAAGATGAATTAGATCCAGTCTCTTTAATGAATTAAGCATTAATGAATATAGAAGAGAAAACAGCTGAAGGATTTAAAAAATTGAATCATTTATTATAAAATCCTCCATTTCCACCTGAAACATTTTCAAATCTATTATTATTGTATTGCAAATATGGATATTTTGATATGGCTGCAGATATTTTAGCAGAAAATGCTGATCTTACATTTAATACTATAAGTTAAGATGATTTTGAATTTGTTGATGCTCTAATATTAACAGCCAGTAGTCCAGAGGAATCATTTAGAAAATTCTAAATATTATCTAATAAACATATTGACACACTTAGAAGAATTACAAAATCAATTTAAGATGCAAGACTCAATAGAGATAATGAAGGTATAAAAAAATCATTGAAAGATTTTGATGAATGTCTTGAAAAATATATTCCTGTTTTAATGGCTTAGGCTAAAATATATTGGGATAAAGATAATTATTAATAAGTTGAAAAACTATTTAGATAATCAGCAGAATTTTGTGCAGATCATGATGTTTGGAAATTGAATGTTGCTCATGTTTTTTATGTTTAAGATAATAAATATAGAGAAGCAATTAGATATTATGAACCAATTGTTAAAAAAAATAATGATAATCTATTATCATTAACAGCAATTGTCATAGCTAATTTATGTGTCAGTTACATTATGGTTAATTAAAATGAAGATGCTGAAGAATTAATGAGAAAATTAGAAGCTGAAGAATAAAAATCATAATATTCTGAACCTGATAAACCTGTTTATCATCTTTGTATTGTAAATTTAGTCATTGGAACATTATATTGTTCAAAAAATAATTATGAATTTGGTGTTTCAAGAGTTATCAAATCTTTGGAACCTTATAATAAAAAAGTAGATATATTTATATATATTTTAGATTAACACAGACACATGGTATTATGCTAAAAGATGTTTCCTTGCACTTATTGAAGTACTAGCAAAACACATGATTATATTAAAAGATACATCTTATAGTGAAATATTGGATTTCTTAGATGCAGCTGATTCTTGTGGTAAAGCAATTCCATCAGTAATTATATTATATTATATTTAGGTGATCAATCCTCTTGAGTAGATGGATGAGAAACATACAGTCTCTTATGAAGCAAGAATGATCAAAAGAATGTTTTTGAAATTAAGAACATGATAAATATATAATTTATTAAATTTAATATATAAATCTATGTGAATAAATAAAAGATAATTTAAATTGATATTTAATTAATTAAAATTAATTTTATTGTTATAAAAATAATATATAATCTCAAAAAAATTAAATCATTTTTAATACAACTAATTATGATATTAATTAATTAATTATTAGAACATTTAAAAAGATTATATTTCCAATAATAATTTTAGATTAACAATGTAATCTATGTGTTTTTTTGCTATTCCTTAATTCCATGTCTTAACAAGCTTATTTTGCTTGATTTATTTTGCAATTCAATTAGAAAAGTAAAAATTTCATATATAAAAGTTATTCTGATGAGTTGCCCTCTTAATTACTTTTAATCATACAATTTTTAATTTGTTAGATTATTTTAGGACTAGCATTCATCAGACTTAAAAGAAAAATAAAGAAACCATATATAATTTGCTTAGTCTTTCTGTTTGTTGGCATTTCACTTTATTTAATAATAGTGAATATCAAAAGAGGAGACTGTTTGGTGCTAATTATATTTGAATTTTTATCAATTGGGATGATTTCCTCTTTGGTCTTATTCTCAAATAAGTTAATTGGAATAGCTATTCAAATTTAAATATACATAATTGCCATAGGTATAGATCTAATGTCTTTTTATTTATAGTAATAATTCATTTTGATTTAGTTATTATATGGATAACTTTAACTTAAACAGATCGATTTCGATATTAGGCTCTAGTGTAATGGAGATGATTACTTTAATATTATGCATAATATGTCAACTAAATCCATAGAAAAGATTTGCAAATGAAGTACATCTTGTTATAGGATTTTATATCTTTTGTGAACTTTTTGTTAGTTGCACTTTTGTTGCAGAATGTGTAAATGTAAATATACAAATTCAATTGTATTAGTAAGGAATTAATATTTACTTAATTGGATTAACCATTTTGAAAATATCTAATATTTTCTTGGATCTAATACTTTATTCCTTTGTGAAATTGAACTACCCTGAAAATTAAATAAAATCAGGAAGAGTCGATATTGAGAATCCTCCATAGAATACATATATAAAAAGTGTGGCAACTAGAGAGACATTTAGTGAAGATTAAAATACTTTAAAGAAAAGTGTACAGGAACCAATTCATTTAATAAGAGAGGCTTGTCCATCGATATAATGGATCTAGTATTTACTAAAAATATATTGAATGATCTTACTTAATATTATTAATTAAATAATTTTGATATTAATTGATTATAATTTGAAGTATGGTTTATCAAAGGTTGTAAATTGAAATGTGATTATTGAATGATTTTTTATTTGAGACAATTGCAAAAATATAGAGTACGAATATAGATTATTAAATTAAGAATTAGAGATTGGTTAATAATAATAAATGAGAAATTAGAGAAGAATTGAAGAGGATTAAATAATATAATAATGATATTGTTAATTCATTAAAATTCAAATAGTTCTTATTCAATTTAAAGAGGTGGATATAATAAATTAATGAATTTCTCATTTCTGATTTTCTATTTCTTAAAATATTCAATTACGTATTCTAAGAAGTGATATTTATAAATAATTACTTTTGCTTATGCCATTGCTCAATGATTCAAGATATTTGATATAGCTTATTTCATTATTTGTAATGGTTAATGATTCTGAATTTTTACGAGGTACTTATTCTTATTCTTTTTATTATCTTTGTTGGATGATTTCTTTGGTTAATAATTGTTTTTAACCAGATTTTTAAAAAACTTGATTGAATTTTTTGATCTTCTTTTTTATTTATTTGTATAATATAGCAGATTCTGTTGACTTTTGAATTTATTACTTCATATTGATTGCAATGTTTGTCTTGATATTTTATCCATTACATAATAGTTCTTTGATAATTAGTAATACTTCATCCTTCTCATTAAGTTGTGTTTCGAATGAAGATGCAATTCCTTAATTAAATTTATCAGATAATACCTTAGATGTCTTACTATTGTGTTTAAATCTAGTATTGATGACCATCTTGATCTATGAGGATATTGTTTGAAATTTAGATAGTGACTTCTTTTTTAAATTTAAGTCCTTATCGTTGAGCATAAATAAAATCTCTGCAAAGCGGGAATAGCATTAAGAAAAATTAAAAGAAATTTAAATCTTATTTATTAAATCGGATTCAAAGTAAAGTGTTTGATTTATTGTATTAGTGTTAAGGTTCTCATCATATTAAGATCAAAACAGACCATCATAAAATGGACTTCATATTGCTGATTTAGAGGAAGGTATCACAGAAGAATAATTATATGTTGAATTTAGAAAGTTTGGATAAATTAATTTCGTAAAATTGCATAGGTATGAATATGTAATCCTAAAATAGATATCCTTTTATTGGAAAGTCAAAGCATTTTGCTTTCATATATTTCTCATCTCAAGAAGAAGCTCGTAAAGCAAAAGAAGCAATGAATTATAAATAACTCTTAAGAGATCCTATGCGTATCACTTACATCCAAGAATACGATAAGGATGCTAACTTATTCTTTGCTGGCTTTGAATTGACAGTAACATTAAAACAACTTGAAGAATTCTTTTTAAAATGGGGTCAAGTTGTCAGTGTAAAATTATCAACTGATGAGAATAAGAAAAGTAGAGGTATAATAATGATATTTATGTTTAGGTTATGGATGGGTTTAATATGAGAAGAAAGAATAAGCTAATGCATTGTTGGCTGATAGTACAGATGGTACAATAGTATACAATGAGAAAACAAAGATCATTGTCAAAAGATTTGTTAGAAAAGGCACAACAGACAGAGAAGATAAACGAAATAATCTTTACATTAAGAACTTCTGGCCATCTCTTGATAATTATGATTTGGATAATGCAGAAGTTCGTGAATCATTAGTAAATTTAAGGTTCATCATTCTAGGAAAAAGAAATGAGAGCTAAATTAGATGAATGGTTTAGTGGTTATGGATAAATTGTTTCAATTTTAGTCAAAATAGATGTTGAAAGAAAAGCACCATTTGCATTTGTTAGTTTCAATAGACATCAAGATGCTAAGGAAGCTTAAAGAACACTTGGTACTACTTAAAAGAAGGATCCTTTGAGTACTGGTAGAATGATGTATGTTGGATGGGCATAGACTAAGACAGATAGAAAATAATAAAGAGATAATAATATATTTGCTAAATATATCTATGCTGATCATCTCTCAAGAAATGTTACTGAAGAAATGATCAGAACTACTCTTAAAGAATGTGGATATGGTGATATTCAAATGGTAATCCTATTATTCTATTATATTAGATTAGATTAGAAAAAATGTAATAAGGTTTCTAATAAATTATCAGAATTGGATATATTTTCTTTGAATAAGCTTCAGAAGCTAATAAATTGGTTAAGAGTTTCAAAGAAAATGAAAAGTTTGAAGAAATTAAAAAACTTTTTGATCCAAATGTTGAAACAGCTGGTGGTAAATACTTTTAACATCTTTTCCCTTAATAATCATAATAAAGAGGATAAAGAAGAAATAATTTAAGATAATCACCCAATAGAAGAATGTATTCTATTCCATAAGGTCCTACTCCATTTGGTTAAAGAATGCCTTTCCCTCCTTATCAAATGTAATAGAGAATGTAAGGTGGACCTGGAGGAATGAGAAGACCTTTCCCATAATAAATACCAGGATTCCCTTAACCTGTTAGACCTAATATTCCTCCTCCTGTTCAATAGCCTGATTTCAAATAATAAGCTCTTCCTTAAGATATCCCATTCAATAAGAGATAAGATTTGATAGATTTGTTGAGTAATTTAGAAGCTTTCAAAGCTAAACCTTAAGATGAATAACTCAGATAAATTTAGTATAATATTATGACTATAATTTTAGACAAATGCTTTATTATAGAATTAAGGCTAGACTTAATACTGATACAGAAGCACATTGGAAGAGAATAAGTGAAATTTTATCAGATCCAACAAATTACTCAATTGATGAAATCATTGAAATGTTTAAAGAAGAAGAATAATTTAATTCATTTGTAGATGAAGCCATTGATTAATTAAAAGAAGCATCATGTTGGTGATCATTTTATATATTGTTCATTAAATAAATATTAATAATATCGAATAATAATGTAAAAAAATATTGATTCAATTTGCACTCAAAATAATATTATTTATTGGAATGAAGACTAATTTGATGAAGTATCCAACAGCTCCCATTACTACAAATCCAATAGCACATGATGTTGCAATTTTTATATATTCTAATTTCAATATTATAAATACCTCTTTTATCTGGTTTTGTACATTTTCTAATAAATCTATAACTTTCTTATCCAAAACTTTATACATCAGTCAATATTCCATTGATTCCATTTAGAGTCTCTTAACTCATTTTATTTTAATTATTGATTTACAATATAATAATACATAAATGATATAATTGCAATATACGTGTAATAATTATTTATATATATATATAAATAATCATTTTGGAAATATGTGATTATCAATCTTGTTCCTGTTTACAAATTTCTATTCCCTATATTGACTTGGAGCTTATTCTATAGGATTATTGTAAAATTGTCCTATGATTACAATAGTTACTTACCATATCCTTTATATTAAGCATCATCCAATTCTTTCTTTCGATTTAAAACTCTACTATTTTATCTAGTGTTTATATTCTCAGTCTCTTGGAGATCGGCATTGAAAATGTTCGAGTTCTTATTTTTCATAGAAGTGATTTTATGCTATTATACTATTGAATAGGATTCTATCTTTTACATTAACTAAATTGACTAAGAGCATCATCCTATTATTATTATTATTCATAAGGATTAGATTTCTAATATGACACACCTTAATGGGCAGTATCTCCATTATAAGTATTCTAATTATTCTAAGCACCATAAGCAACTCCAGTGATTGGATTATATTATGAAACTGGTGGTTTTGCAGAATAGACTTTGTTACCATTATTTCCTTATTTATACTAAGAATATAAAATAAATTATATACCTTTTAATAGAGTGCTTCATCATCATTAGGTTATTGATAATGATCATATTTATTAGATTATTACAATAGTTATTATGGTTATTAATAATCATGATTATGATTGTCTTAATTATTATAAGCTCCATATGGTTTCCCATATTGATCAAGTGAATCTTAATAATACTGTTCTGATTGTTTATGTTAGACTCCAAGTCCAGCCTATTCTTATTTCCTAACCATCTCTTAGTAGTACATTTATTTCATATAATCATCATCTTATTTTTACTGATATTATCATTATATACTTCATTCTAATAGACATTTCCTGGATAAGCAACATTATTTGTGTTCCTTTAGTCTTAGCCAACTTTGCCAGCAATTTTCAAATCTTCTTTTCTAGTTTAATCTATATCCCAACCTATTTTGAATCCTTGTCTGTTATTCACATTATCTATTGTTTCAATTAAACAATTATACCATTATAAGTTCTAATCGAATTCTTCTTATCCCCATCAAATATTACTTGATTCTATGGTCCTGTTCTTGACTAATAATAATTTAAATATTTTTAAAACCATTGCTTATCTTCTTTTATTTAAATTTTTTATAAATAATTAATTATAACCAAAAAATTCAAATATATTTATTAAATTAGAATCATTAATAATAATCACTATTTTTAATATGATTATGATTTATATTCACTTCCTTTTAATTTTCACAGATTCTATTAAATATATTATAATCTTATTAAGTATTTCTCAAAATAACACTCCTTATTGTTGAATTATTTAATATACCATTTAACTTTATTTATTCTCCTAGATTGACTAATTTTTTATTAAAAATGACTCTTATTATAATTATTATTACTAACAATCATAGTCTATATAATTGTAGTATAATATTATAGTGATTCTATTCTTATAAATTAGTACTGATAATTCCATAGCTTGTTTTATCCATAAATCACCTACCAAAAATATTCAATGAAAGTAGAAACCCATATTATTATTAAAATATAATTAAATGAGATTAGGTTTGTATAATCTAATGTATCAAACCTTATTTCTTATTCATCAATTGCAATTCCAAATTTATTTAAGATTCCTCTTATAAATTATTGTAGTATAATATTATTTATACTACTATTTTATATTAATTTTAATTTCATCTTTTTGTACCTTCTTTATCAAATAATTTTTGTCTTTATTCTATCTAAATTATGGTTTCAATAAAATTTTGAATATACAGCAATCAGAATATTTTATTATGAATATCTTATTTCTCTTCCTCCAAATATTCTATTTGAAATAATATATCAATTTAAAAATTGAATCCTGTATCAATTAAAAATGTAGATTATTCATCTAAAAAACTCTTTAAATCTAAATGAAACCTCTTTTGTATAATATCATATGAATATATATCTTACAAATATAAAGACTAATGTTTAATTTAAATCAATATATAAGATTTCCTTAAAATTATATTACTTATTATTATTCAAAATCATGATTGTGAATAATCATTTTTGTTGCTTAAAATAATTAATTTTTGTTTGAATACATTAAATTTTCATTATAAAAACTATATAAAATGATCACTATTTATTTATAAACTTTAATTCAATGTTAATCTTAGCAGCTGTTTACAATTCTAACAATCTATTATTCAAATTTAATTCATCTCCCTAATCAGTTTGATTTCTAAGATTATTCTATTATATTACTTTAAAAAATTCACATGCATCTCTTTCAATTCAGACCATAATTTTATAGATTAAAGCATCACAGAAACTGAACCCCCAGTTCCTTAAACACTCTCTAAACCTAAAATTAACTTTTTTAATTCTCTCAACTTTTATAATCCCTTAAATAAGGTATCCACTCCTTCATCACCTAAAGGATTGCTAAATATAATTTTATAATTACTGATCTAAAATCAATTTTACTTCTTCTAATTGCACTGCTTCTCCAAAACAATTATACAATAATTCCATTCCATTTAATCCTATTTGATTAGATCTAAAGTTCATATTAATAATTCTCAATTTTCTCTGAGTTGTCATAAATCTATTCACATATCTCAATCCATAAGAAGTACAATTAACACTTATATAATGATTAATAAATCATACTTTTCAATCCAAAGTTTTAATTCTCTCAATTATTATTACATCTCATGAATTGCCTTAGCCAAAAATCTTACACCATCATCATCAATCTTATTCTTAGATAAATCAATCACCAATATACAAAGCTTAGGTAATTTTAATAATGCCTATCCCAAAGCTTCACAACCTTTCTTAGTAATTGAATTATTCCATAATACCAAATTCAATTATTTCAATTTTTAACATTTCTATAACCCTTTTGCAAACTCTTCCATTCCCATATCTTTTATTTAACAACTCCATAAAATCAATTCACAATATTCTAATTCTGATATGCTTTCTCCTAATTCATACAATCCTTCATTATGCATTGGATTGCTAATATATATATATCTAAACTTCATACTTTGAAAAGTTAATGATCAAATGACTTAAATTTGGTAATTTCTTAAGTGATTAATTAACCATCTTTGATAACACTTGATTCATATAATTGCTTTCTAAATTGAGATCCAATTTCTTTAATTTTGGCATTGCACAAATCACTGTAAAAAAAGCTTCGCAACATTCCATAGGAAGATGGTTTCTTCATTTATTAACATACATATACAATCCAAAATCCAAACGAAGTTCTTCCATTTATGACAAATTCTCTAGAAGAGGTAAAGAATTATTGATTCCTTCATCTGAAAGCATATTATTTGATATTTCTAAGTTTAATCTTTTCAAACCCACCATCTTCATTATTGCCTTTGATAACATCAACAAACCCAAATTTCCTAATCTATTACTTTGATTTTAGACATATTTCAATACTTCCATAATTGCAAAGATAATTCTTTTAGATTTTAAGCTCTACTTAATAATTTCTCTAATGGAGCAACTGTTCTTACATTTAAATGACTCATCTCTAATTTTATTTACAAAGTGACCATCTAAAAATTCTTCACTTATTGTGTGATTGTCTCTAATACCTTAAGTAACTCATCTGGTGATTTATTTTACATCCCATTTAAATCTAATTGAACATCTTCCTTATTCTTAATATCTAATTAAAAATCTTCAAATTATGTTATAGACTGTAAATGTTAATGATTTATTTTGGCAGGCTATTCAATATAATTTCTAATTATACCAATTTTACTTCAAGATATGATCTTTCATGAATAATTTCATTTAATTATATAAAGTCATATCTTTCATCTGGTGAAATTTCCAACATTAATTTTAAAATCTTTGAAATCCCTTTAATACGAGGATAAGTTTCCTTGATATTTCTCCTCAATTCTTTTAAATAATTAAACAACTTTTTTTCATCATCAAATAACTCTTCTCTTTACTATTTATTTAAATCTTATCATTTACTTATTTGTTAATTACTTAAGTGGTAGCAAACAAAAGAAAAACTAATCCTAATGAGAATACATCACTCTTATAAGGATTATATTTTGCTTATGGTTTTCTCCTTTTAAATGCTGCATAGATTTCTGGAGATTGATATCCTATAGTTCCTCCAATAGTACGAGATCTTGATTCCTCATCTATAATTTCAGTACCAAAACCCACCTTGCTTGGTATAATAATTAAATTACATCACAAACTTTAAAAATTAAATTCTCATCATTTACTAGTATAATATTTTCAGGCTTTATGTCTCTATGAGCTATTTTCATCTCTTATAAATGTTTATGAGCCTTAATCATTGATATATAAAAATTAGCCACATCTTATTCTTTAAATCTAAAATCTGGATCAGACTATTTCTTAGATTTAATGTATTGAGATAAATTGGTTATTCCCAATTCCATCACAATACACCCAAAAGTGATAGACTGCATTAAAATGGCATATTCTTACTTTATCCTATGTAGTAACCTTCTCATAGTAGAAGCTATCCTCAAATGCAATTATATTAGGATGAGGATTAGCCTTAATTTTTTACAAAATCTAAATTTCTTATGAAAACCTTTCTTTTAATTAGGAATCAATCAAAACTTGTTTGATACAGTATTTTTGATTCGATATTACATTTTCAGCCAAATAGACTTCATTCCATGTTCTAGCTATAATACTCAAATATTTATATTCTCCAGGCAACATTTTTGTTATTATTATAAAATGTAATATTAATATCTAATTGTATATAATTCACTTTAATCATTAACCTAAACATTATAATTCAACTTAATTTCCATTAAATTATCATAACTAATTTAAGCTAAAAACATAAACATTAATTTTATTATATATCAAAGTAGTCTAATACTTACATAAATATTTGAAGCAGCTCTTTAATTTATAAAAATTTTTGAAGCAAATATTATAAATAGTCTGTATCATTATATTACATCATTTACAAATATTATATTTCCCATTTTAGCATTTTAATCATAGTGGAATTATTATGTTTATTTCCTAAAGTTAAATTATAAAAAAAGAAAAAATCCTATTATATTCTCTCAATTAAAGAATATAATAGGATTATTAATTTTCTAATAATTATTAATTGAATAATTTTATACTTTTCTAATAATACACTTTTTTATTTATTTTAGATTTAATTGATGGCGTAATGAAAGAGATATATAATATATTTAATTTAGTTTATGTAATAAAAAATTTTATATTTTAAATGGATAACAGTGTGAATGAAAAACTCAAAATATCTTCTTATCTTTTGGATAGATAGTTTCATCTGTAAAATTCATTGTATTCATTTTTTAGTCAACATGTTATTAATTAATTCTAAAAGTATGAGGCATTAATAATTTGGAAGCTCTATTTTAAGGTAAATATTATATTTTCAATTCCAAATTAAGTCTTTCATTATTTGTATGTTGATATTGTTTATATTGATAGACAATTAGGATTCCTAGGAGTAGGATGAATGATAATATTAAAATCAATATTATCAAATTTGTTGATATCGAAAATGGCATTTGATTGAAGAGAACCTCAAATTCTGTTGATTACCAATTAAGTTGTGTCTTATAAAGTAATTTATATTTTTATCGAATAAATTTTTGATCAGCTAAAATTTCTATTGAATTTATTTACACTCGATATAGCATTTAATTGAATATGGTTAAATTAAAGGATGAAATTTGAATAAATAGTTAGATGTAGTACCATAAATATAATTTTATGATGTTACAAACTGTTTGACTGAACCTAAACGAAATGAGACACTTTTCAATTATTTCTTATATTAAATAAAATGATGATTATATGTTCCCTAAACCAAAACATAGTTTTCATTTACATCAATATCTATGATTCGATTAGAAATATTATATCTGGCAATAGAACTCCATTTCTTATTATAAGGTTCAATATTATAATGAATCAAATAATAATAATGTGTGCTTTTATAAGCCACAAAGACATTAGATTCATCAAAAAGATCAATTACAATACCATCAGATCTAGGACCAATCTATTTTAATAATAATTTGTAAGTAATTTATTATTCTCTAAGTATGGACAATTCAACTACTACAATTCCATTTATTTTGCATAAGATAAATATTAGAAATTTCTTATCATTAAATTGATAGATAGCAAAGTCTCTGAAATCAATTTATTGGATTCCTATTGTTACAGTATTTAATGTATCCATAAGTGTTTGATTACGATAAATATCCAAGCCATCAGTTCCAACTGCAGATATTAAAAAAGAATTTATTATTTTTGAATAGTAACGATTATTTCTACCTTAAAAAGTGGGAATCAATTTCCATACATTTCCTTATTATATATCTACTGAATAAGCAATCTTTGGATATATAATAATTAATTATTAAGGTTAATAAAGCAATTAAGGTAATATTTCCTATTCAATATTAATACTTAATTTCTATAGAGTGGTTGTATTAGTAGAATTATAAAAGTATAATAAATTGGAATTTGCAGTAAGACCTATCTAAACTTCATCATTTATAGTGATCATATCTATTAGTAAATCATTGGTATCAGAATCTGTATATTCTGATAATCGACGAATTGTTTACTCTTGGAACTGAATAGTAGGACTAAGGAGAGAGCACTATGCTTCTTCACTTGATCTAGAGACTTATTTGAATTGAGTACTCTAACAAAATCAATTCAGCCTCCAAGGCATCGTTAATATTGAAGAGAGTTTTGACCTCTCCATAGTTGACGGTATATTGAAAGATGGCCTTTACAACAAACGGAATCAGTATAAAAAGTTTGATCATTCTTAAAAGAAAAATTGGATATAATTTTATAATTTTTATGTATTCATAAGGTGAATTCCTATTTAAAGATGTAAGCATATTTCGCAACGTCATCCTATTTAAAGGATAATAGCTTTTGTATTACATCTTTTCCTTCAATCTACATGAATACTGTAAAATACTGATTGTTCTATCTATCCCTTGATTTGATCTCCCCTTTTCGTAGTATTTTTATTAGAATCTCTAATCCTTTCTTAAGATGATGAGATGATATTTCTTTCTCTTATGCTAATTCCAACATTCCTAAAATCCTATGAATGAGTTTATTTTTGACCATCTGATTTACATCATCATTAGTCCCATGTTATATTGCATTTCCAATCATTTCTAAAGCATCTCCTCTTATTTCTGAATTGTCATCTAATAAAGAATTAAATAATGATATCAAGAAATTCTAATTAGATAATACTTTAAATAAGGTTTCAGTAGCTGCAAATGTTTATATCATGTTTCCACTCTTTTCACGACTTTTTGGATCTAGAATATATCTGATTTAAGATAAGAATCCACATTCTAATAAGTAGCGAATTTATTCTTGATTGCCTTAGAAAATACATTCAACTATTCTCAAAATAGAAACAAAGTTGCATTAATTCATCAATTCAATCAATTTTTTGATAATACCTTATTCAATAAGTATATTTATTCGAGTAGGTTCACCATCCAACATATATCCAAGAGCCCAGATTGCATCATTCATCATTTTTATATTAATTTATGTAGGTTCATACATTAGAACTTTCATGAATAAATTAAAGGCTGGTTTAATCAATTCGAATTTTGGACTAGGTCTTCCAATACACATATTAGCTAAACACCATACATAAGTTGTTTCGTATCTTTATTCCATTTTCATTATAATTGTATCTAAATTACAGAGTTAAAGTATGGAATCTCTATATTAGATTGAATCGCCTGCCAATTTACCTAATATGATCATTATCAAGATTTATAATTCTGGGTTATCATTTTGAAAGATGGAGAAAGCCAATTAAACAATTCCATTTTCAAAGATTATTCTTGAAATATGACTTTTTCCTCCTGCAAAAATGGAGATAATTTCTAATATATACAATTAATATAACATGTTGCTTCCAATTTAATAATGTAAGTACTTCCATATTGGATTAAATAAAATAGAAGTGGTACGAGTTCATTAGTAAATATTTGTTCTTAATCAAAATTCTTATTAAATTATTGAAACAATAATACAGACAAGGTCTTTCTCAATTAAATTAATGCTTTATGAGTTTCTAGAAAATTCTCAGATTTAATTATTTCAAGTGCATTCTTGATGGTAATTTGTTCATTTGAAGTATTAAATATAAGTAATAATTGATCTTTAAGTTATTTTGATATCTATTCTTATTCAAGCATCTCTTGATAATTGTAGATTTGTTAAATTTTTTGAGTGACATTTAATTTCTGACTATTTTTCATATTTTAGTTAGTGTATTAGATATATAAAAAGATTTTATTAATATTCCATAAACATTTAGATCTGCTTATTCATATTATTTGATTTGCTATTAATTTATGACGTTGGAATTTGATTCTAAATATTTTAACCTTATAATAAATACACTACGTAATTTATTTAGATTTATGGATAAAATATAAAGAATATGTTAATGATGGAAGTTAAAAATGTGAAAATATCAATGAAATTATTTAAGTTATTATTATTAAATGTAAAAAGTTGCTTTGGCTCTATACGAGTACATTAATAAGAAATATGTGACCAAGATGATACGANAATATATCTGATTTAAGATAAGAATCCACATTCTAATAAGTAGCGAATTTATTCTTGATTGCCTTAGAAAATACATTCAACTATTCTCAAAATAGAAACAAAGTTGCATTAATTCATCAATTCAATCAATTTTTTGATAATACCTTATTCAATAAGTATATTTATTCGAGTAGGTTCACCATCCAACATATATCCAAGAGCCCAGATTGCATCATTCATCATTTTTATATTAATTTATGTAGGTTCATACATTAGAACTTTCATGAATAAATTAAAGGCTGGTTTAATCAATTCGAATTTTGGACTAGGTCTTCCAATACACATATTAGCTAAACACCATACATAAGTTGTTTCGTATCTTTATTCCATTTTCATTATAATTGTATCTAAATTACAGAGTTAAAGTATGGAATCTCTATATTAGATTGAATCGCCTGCCAATTTACCTAATATGATCATTATCAAGATTTATAATTCTGGGTTATCATTTTGAAAGATGGAGAAAGCCAATTAAACAATTCCATTTTCAAAGATTATTCTTGAAATATGACTTTTTCCTCCTGCAAAAATGGAGATAATTTCTAATATATACAATTAATATAACATGTTGCTTCCAATTTAATAATGTAAGTACTTCCATATTGGATTAAATAAAATAGAAGTGGTACGAGTTCATTAGTAAATATTTGTTCTTAATCAAAATTCTTATTAAATTATTGAAACAATAATACAGACAAGGTCTTTCTCAATTAAATTAATGCTTTATGAGTTTCTAGAAAATTCTCAGATTTAATTATTTCAAGTGCATTCTTGATGGTAATTTGTTCATTTGAAGTATTAAATATAAGTAATAATTGATCTTTAAGTTATTTTGATATCTATTCTTATTCAAGCATCTCTTGATAATTGTAGATTTGTTAAATTTTTTGAGTGACATTTAATTTCTGACTATTTTTCATATTTTAGTTAGTGTATTAGATATATAAAAAGATTTTATTAATATTCCATAAACATTTAGATCTGCTTATTCATATTATTTGATTTGCTATTAATTTATGACGTTGGAATTTGATTCTAAATATTTTAACCTTATAATAAATACACTACGTAATTTATTTAGATTTATGGATAAAATATAAAGAATATGTTAATGATGGAAGTTAAAAATGTGAAAATATCAATGAAATTATTTAAGTTATTATTATTAAATGTAAAAAGTTGCTTTGGCTCTATACGAGTACATTAATAAGAAATATGTGACCAAGATGATACGAAGATCGGAAGAGCTCTATTCAAGGCAGGTAGAAAAGCTATATGATAGTGTAGATAGAATTCGAGATGGGGGAATCTGTGAATTTGAAAGGAATAGCATCTGCTGAATTACATAATGGAATTCATTCATATCTCTCTTACTCACAAATATTGGGAGAGTATGCCAACCGTCCAGGGAACTGGATATTCATCATAATCAATATAGTTTGTTTATCGATAATTGATTTAAAGGGCGAAGACTTTTCACTATTCTATCAATTTGTAATTCCTTTATTGGTGGGTATTGCCATGTACTTAATAAAGATGTTATATTATTCAATGATCAAACATCAATAAGACAAATAAATCAATAAAAGAAAAGTGACTATATTTAAAAGGTTAAAGAGAATTAACTCAACAAATAAGACTCAAATACATGAAGATATAAAGCATCATAATAACAATGATATCATTCTCTTTTCAGCTCCACGTAAATAAGATATATATAAACCTATGATAATTTCATCATTTAGAGAAGAAAAGAAAGTTTAATCAACACCAAGACCAGAATAAAAGGTGTAAATATTTGAAACTGTTTGTTGGGATGAAGTAGAAGTTGGTGATATAGTTGTATTATAAAGAAATGAATTATGTCCTGCTGATTTATTGATTTTGGAATCAAATTCAGATCATTTTAATGTTGATGTTGCAAACTTTACTGGAAATACTAATTAAATATATAAATAACCAAATATCTTAACTAGTATGTCTAGAATGCATCAATTTAAAAATAATTCTTTTGAATATAGACTTTTATTAAGTGGTAAAGTCAATTATGATAGAAATATCAATGATAAATCTTTATATTCAGGTTTTGTAAGACTCAAAAATGATCCTTAAGCTATAGATATAAAAAAAGAGAATATAATCTTTAGAGAATAACTCTTATTGAATTGTGATTACATATATGGATTAGTTTTATATGCTGGATTAAGTTGTCGTTACTATTACAATTAACCTAAAACTAGAGTGAATCATTCTTTCTTTTATACAAAAGTTGATAGATTTTTTTAATTCACCCTTATTCTTTTGATTGTATTGTCTTTTGCCTCTTGGATGACAGAATCATTAAGATTTATGTCTTATGGTAGATAATGGACTCTTTAGACTTTGTGTAAATATCTTTTGGGATATCTTAATATGATCCCCTATTATTTACACTTTATGTTTGATTTTATGACCTTATGTACAATGATATTTAAATAGTATTAATTTTAAAAATAAGTAATTCAACCTACTACAAAGACTACTAATAATACTACTTTACAATTATCTTCTAATTATTAAAGAATTAATGATTCACCTTTAGCTGATCTTAGTTTAATAGATAGTGTAATATTTGATAAAACAGGTACAATGACGATTCCATCTTTTAAATTGAAGATGATTAATTTTAATGATCAATTGTTTTCCATTAAGAATAAAACATTTGATGATTTATATGAATGGAAAAATTATTAATAATAATAGTAAGATAATTAAGAAATATAATAATTTTTAATGAAAGAATCTTAATCTAATTAAAAGGAAGCATCATAAGTAAGAATATCACCAAAACCTAAATAAATGAAACGTGCATCTAAACATCCATCAATTAGACCTGTTTAATAAGAGGAATTATAGATACCATCTAATTAAGAAAATTGTGATACTAATAATAATGATTAAGCTAATTTTGATCCTGAAGAAATAATAGATGATAATTTTAAATTAAGAGATATACATAGAAGTAAATAACCTAAAATGTTTCAAGATTCATGGGGTTCAAATACAGATATAAATAATAATGGATAAGGAAGTGGTGTCTAATAATATTTATAATAATAATAATAAAATAGTAATATTAATATTAATAGTATATAATAATAAAGTAGTAATAATAATATTAATAATTAATAATAATTATTAAATAATTAATAATAATCTTTAAATAGTAATCAATAATAATATAGTCCAAAAGAGATGAAGAAATCTACTTTGATTTCTGGTATAACTATTAGAGCTAAACATAGTATTAAAATAGATAGATCTGATAAATAAAAAAGATTTGGAGCAGAAAGATCAATGAATTTTACAAAATATATGTCAGAAGAAGGTTTAAATAAGAATAATGATGATTTAAGAAGTTTAGATGAAAAGGATTTTCTTAATAAATTAATTACAAATGAAAGTAGAAAATAAACTGAAGAAGCTATTTTTATATTAATGATTTGTCATAATACTTAATCAACATATAATAAATCTGAAGATACATTTAAACATGAATTTTCATCAAAAATAGATAATCTATAATTAGAATTCATTTCTCATTTCAATTATAGATTTGTATGTTCAGCAGTTAATAAAAGTAAATATATTGTGGAAATCAATGGTAGATTGACTGAAATACCTGTTATTGTAACTTAATTAGAACATTATAAAGTAAGTGTGATACTAACAAAATAAGATTACAGAAGATTCTTTGAAGATATAGATTAAACATATGATTATGTTTAATTTATAAGAGATGATAGTTAAGAAATGAGTGATTAGATATTAATGAATAAAGAAGAAAGAGAAAAATGGGATAATATGATCTATAAATTATATATGAATGGATGTAGACCAGTTGTATTCTTTAAGTCATTTATGGATACTATATAATATTCATAATTTATTAAAAATCCATTATAAGAATTGAAAACATAACCAAGAGCCTATGAATTGAGTTTAGTTATTGGAATCAAAGAGAAATTAAGAAAATCTATTATTACAGTAATTAAAAATTTCTTGGCTGCAGAAATGATTATTTGGATTGCTAGTGGAGATTCATTAGATAAAGTATTACCTATTGCTTATAAGACTGAAATTTTGAAAGATTTGATTCCTATAATCCATTTTGATTAATAAGATGCTAGTCTATAGATTAAATAATAAATTTAATGGTTATATAATAATCAGATTAAACATTTGAAGGAGGATTCAGTTCTTGTAGAAAAAAGATAATCTGATAGAATAGTAATGAGTCCTAGTCAGAAACGTAAATCTATTCATACAAGTGGTAGAAGATAGAGTGCTAAAGGATTATTACCTGGATTCTAAAATTCTTAATAAAGAATTAAACCATTCTCTATTTTAATTCATGGAGAAACTTTGGATAAAATATCATAAGATAATTCATTGTTTAATCATTTATGTTTTATTATTGCATTCTCTACTTCTGTAGTAGGTTATAGGATGACTAAAACTCAAAAAGCAATATTAGTTAAAATACTTTAAGAAAAATAAGTTTGGAGAAGAAGAGTCTTAGTAATTGGAGATGATGCTAATGATAGTAGATTGATGGCATATTCTGATTTTGCTGTTTAATTATAGAGTCAAAGACTTTATTAATAGGTTGCCGTTGAAAAGATGGAACAATTGTAAAGAACCAAAAAGGATTCAAAAAGTATAAGACTTCATTAGATTACATTTAAACCTGCAATAAAGGATTTCAAAAGTAAGTATTCCAGTTAAAATAGAGTATTAGTATAATAATATACCTTATGTTGGTACTACAGATATTGTTGTTAAAGATTATCCAAATTTAATATCCATAGTATTATCTGAAAGTAGACAATCAGCAGAATTATTAGAGAATATTATTACATTCTCATTTTATAGAAGTTATTTACTCTGTTTTACACTATTTTTTTAGATTTTATTTTAAGGAATTACATATTATCCACCTTTAGATTATTTTCAAAGTTTTTTATATATCATTCCATGTCTCTTATTATATATTTAGAGGATGACACCAAAGGAAGAGAAAGTGACCAATATTAAAAATTAATTAGTCTATTTCTTTAATCAAAATCAATTAGATTTTAGATAGATGAGATATTGGTTATTTTTTTATAAGGTAATACTCTATTCAGCATCTGAAGCCTTTATTATATCTATAATGATAAGTATTATGGATATTAGAAACAACAATGGAAAAATATTTGATGAAGAAATGAAATCAATCCAAATGTTTGTTATCATATTGTTATTAGATTTAACAAAATAGTTAACACATGCTAATTTGTATTAATATATAATATTGCCTATTTCTTATTTTGCTTTCTGTACTATTGGTTATTTGGATTACTTTGCTTATAATATGTTTGATCTATTCTAATATATAATTTCATTAGAATCATTCTTATTTATATTATCATTACAACTATTGTTTTTTTGTTTTTAGAAGACCTTAACACAATTTCATTCAATATATGTTCATAATACACTGTATAAAGAGGAAGATTAGATGGAAATTAATAATAAGATTAAACCAATTTAGATACATAATCAAAAAAGAAGAAAAGATAATTTGGTGATAAATATATAGAAATATATATTGAAATTGTTTAAGACTGAAGAAGAAATAGATCCAATAATAAAGTAAATATTATCAGGAATAGTATTGAGTGTAAAGACAACCAAAATAAATAAGATTACTTAAACCTTTAAAAATATTTAATTAGAAATTAAATATTAATTGAATGAATTACCATCTATTATAGAATATTATAGATTATATTATCCACTTAGTTGGATGTTAGTAGAAGGAGCAATCTTAGTATAAATTTGGTTGATCAATAGAGATGTAGATTATACTTGGTTTTTATATTTTACATTTGGATATAATGCAGCATAGGTTCTTATGGCTTTATTTATATACACAGTAGCATTTTAGAAATATCATTTCAGAATTAGTAAGATTTTAATAACAAGTAGATTGATATATAAAATAGTTTATGATGTTTATTTTTATTAGGATAATGATAATGAATTAACAGATATGTTAATAATGTAGTTATTTATGTTATAACCATTGATAGATGATAGACCTTTGACAATCATATTCTATTGTTTAACTTTAAATATCAGTTTTATAATAAGATTCAGTGCTAATAATACAACAAGTGATGCTAATTTTAATAAATATATAATGTTGAATTACTATTTAATTGCAATGATGTAAACAGCATTATCAAGTGGAATGCATTTTAGAATATAGAGAAATTCAAGAGAAGAATTCATTTAAATGTTAACTTTGGATTAATAAACAAATTCAATTAGTGATACTTTAAGTATTTTGATGCCAAAGTTTATTAGAAATATAATTAATTAAAAAGGAGAATTTGATATATAAGAGAATCAAGGGGAAGTAGCAATATTGTTTTGTGATATTTGTTAATTTGATAAAATAATAAAGGCAGAAAAAGAGAATGTGATACATTTGTTAGATATATTATTCAGATAATATGATTCATTATGTAGTCAATATGGATTATAGAAAATAGAAACAGTTGGTAAAACATATATGGCAGCTGCAGGATTAAAGAATATAGTGTCTTAAAATAGTGCAAATCCAGTACTTAGAGCAATTTAAGTTGCATTTGAAATGAGGAAATTTGCATCATAATAAGATTTTAGTGGAGCTGGAGAAATAATTGTAAAAATTGGTGTTCATTATGGAAATGTGATTGCTGGTGTGATTGGTTATCATAAACCTTAATTCTCATTAATAGGTGATACAGTAAATACTACAAGTAGAGTATGTTCAACTGGATAAGATGGTTAAATTAAGATTTCAAATGATGCATATAAATTAGTTAGTGGATCTTAAGATTTTGTATTTACTAAAGATTTGGTAGATGCAAAGGGTAAAGGAGTCTTAGTAACATATATACTATCTGAATAAGAGCAAAGAAAAGCATTAAGACATAAAAAATAATGTGTAAAGGAAGGTAAAAGTAAAAATGGTTAACAAAATTCAGTGACTGCCTCTAATAATTAAGAGAGATAAGGTAGAAATTAGAAAATAAAGAGAAAGCCTACTCTTGTATTACCTCATTTAAAATAGAGTAATCCAAAATTATAACATAAATCAAGTCTTAATGTTGATGCATAATAATAATAGAATTCTCATGGAGATAGTGATCATGCAAATTAGATTGGATATAAAATGAGTGTTGAAGGAGCTAATTTAATTGAAGCAATAGAGATTAAATTGGGAAAAGAGAATTTATTAGTAGATGAGAATTTTGATTTTCCTAATAGTGAAATAGAAAAAGAGAAATTAAAATAATTATATTAGAGTGATGATGAATTCATAGAAACAGATGTTTTAGTATTAGACAAAAGAAAACTCTTTTTAGATTTTGATCCAGAAGTTGATTAATGTCATATAAATGATTTTTATAAAGAATTAACAAAAAAGAATACTGTATTAGTCATTTTATTAAAGGCAGGAGTGACAATACTATTATTGGTTTAAAATACATCAACTATTTTAATTGCTTAAATATTTGAAAATTAATATACATGGTATATAAATCTATCATTTGGATATGTAATTGTAGCAATCAAGATAATATTCTTAGTGTTATTGATTATGAAATAATATAGAGAGAAATATTTCAAAGAGATATACTTTATCTATAGTTATATTATTACTATGATATGGTGGATAATTCATATATTCTCTTATTAGAGTTTTATTGTTGGTGAAATCTGTATTGCTGTTGGAGTATTTTTATCATTCATGACTTAATTGAATCCTATTATTAAGATGAAATATAAAGTTATTGAAAGTATCTCGATGATTACAGTCAATCTAATTGTAGTTCTTGTTAAAAATTGGGAAAAAAGTCTTATTTATTATGCTATCATCTTATAATTAATCTTTATCTCTAATCAAATTTATAAATTCAATAAAAATGTTCATTTATATAATAATAAATGTAAACTCAAAGCTAAACATTAATAATTAGATTCTTTGGTTAAACATCAATTACCAAGTCATATGCTTGAATAATTTCTTAAATTCTAATAATAAAGAGCTGTTCTTAAAGATAGTTATGAAAATGTTACTCTATTATTTGCTGATATTGCTGGTTTTACTGAATATTCAAGTAAAGTCTCTCCAGAGTAGGTTGTGTTTATGTTACGCAATCTTTTCACTGAATTTGATAAGTGTTGTTAAGAGAAATCAGTCTATAAATTATATACTATTGGAGATTGTTATGTTGTTATGGGAATGTTAGATGCTAAAGATAGAAATATAGCATAAGAAGCTAAAAATACTGTAGAATTAGGATTTGAAATGATTAGTATTATTAAGAGAGTTAGAGACCATATTAATTTCTAAGGATTAGACATGCGTATTGGAATCCATACAGGTAATATTATAGGAGGAGTATTGGGTACTGAAATTGTTAGGTATGATATATATGGACCAGATGTTTTAATTGCTAATAAAATGGAATCTAAAGGAGAAAGTGGTAAACTTTAGGTATCTTCAACAACAAAAGAAATCTTAGAGTAACATTATCCTGAAGAATTTAAATATGTCTTTCATACACGTGTAGACATTCCCTCTATAGATACATCTACTGATGGATATTTTATTTCTATTAGAACCTTTGATGAACTTTCCATGGATTTATAAGAGCATCATTCAGAAAGTTGTCGTTGATTACTAACAATATATTATTTATATATTATAATCTATATACTTTATTATCATATATTTATATATTATTATCTATATACTTTATCATTTTATCTCTAATATTTACTTCCAAATTGCTTAATTAACTTACTTAAATAATTTATATATATATTACATCATATAAATATAAAATAAATAAATAATTTTAATAAAATGACGATCTATGTTATTACATAATGAATCATCCAAATTTGAAATTAATATACTGTAATGATGAATTATCATAATTCAAAACCAACCAATATCTTATCTCTATAAATCAATATTAAATACACAAAAAGAAATGTAAAGAAAATAGTAATATGAAAATGACTTCAAAAATTTTAAAGAAGACAGTTCAATCTCTATTGATTAAATGCTTAAACAATAAGAGTTGGCTGAAAAATAGAAAGAAATTTGTCTCAGAAATTCAAAAACCTTTGAACTCTTTGCCACATGTATATTTCATATTCATCATATTTAGGTATGGAAAGACATGAAGGTAAAATTGACAACTTTGCAAAATACCTCTCAATCAAGATGCTATTTATTGAAAAACAAGCTCTTGAATGTTACAAAGGAAATACTAATGATCGAGAATATGAAAGATGTCATCAAAGAATTGAATCATAATTACATGATGTCTATAATGAATACTACTAAGGTTTACTCAACCTCTGACTATTATATATATTTATATTTAATCAATAAATTTTAATATCTTATCGTACCTTAACAATCACTTTATATAAATTATAATCAAGTTTTTAATATATTCATAATATTCTCAAATATTTTATACATATTTATTAAATCGCTAATATATTCATTATGATAAGTAGCTTAAACCATACTCTAATTCAATATATACAATAATTACATCATCATTACAAGCAAAACATCTACCAATATATCCAGAAACACATTTCTAACAATAATTATGTGCACAAGGAATCACTGTAATTGTATTTTACAATTCTTTTCTACAGAATTTGCAAGTAAGTTGCTGTCTCAAAGAAAACTATCTAATTAATATATAACTTACTGTAAATTATTCTAATTACTAAGATTTTATTGATAGATTTTTCATTTTTATTTAGCTTTCATAATTTTCATCAATTGCTTTTCTTAGAGTATCATCCATTCTTCTATATGTATCCTTATATTCTAAATCTAATTTCTTCAATTATTATGCTAAAGTAGAATTATCTATCTAGTATCGTAAATCATTATTTATCAATTTTAAATAAATTATTTACTATTCCTACTCCTCTAACTGCATTTTTAATTTAACATTTTCTAGTTTTAAATCCTCTTAAATCCTAACCTAAATAACTATAATTTCTATATACTTGTTCCTAATATTTTTGTTCAAATTCCTATTGTATTTTCTCAATTATCTGACATTCAGATTATGACTTTACTACATGAATTCTTTTAGAAATTGATTCATCATTTTATGTTGTTATCTATTTTTTACAATCATTTGATTGTTTTATAATACTTAACTATCTTTTAGGTTTAAGTGCATTTGTCTATCTATAAGCTTTCTCTAAACCTATACAATTTGAGTTTTCATAAGTTATTTTTGTTTTAGTGAACAGTATTTTCTATGATGTTGTTTAATCTAACAAAGGTAGTTTACTTATAAGCATTTCAAAATAAGTAGGAATGTTATTGAATTATATAAAATTAATAAATTCATTTATGCATTATCATAAAGAAATAAATTAAAGCAGTTTTAAATAAATATATAAAACATAACATTATTTCAAGGAATACTACTTTTCACTATTTATATATTTTAGTTTAGTAATTGAGTGGTTTTCAATTCCCAATCCTAATTTATTGAACTTTCATAAGTATTTTATGATTTTCTTATGTCGAAAACTTATTAAAATACCCATCTGAAACTTGAGACTTATTCTACAGACTAAAGTATTTATATTATAAATTTCCTTACATTTAAAATTATATAAATTTTAGTCAGTCTTTAACAGATTTATTCTACAATGAATATTTTTATTGCCATAAGCATTATAGTTGCTGAAGTTGTATAATCTTTTATTAAAAATACTGGAAATGCTATAGATTTCATTAAACTTTCATCAGCCTATATTTATATTATATATTTACTATTTTTAGAGCATCTTAAATTATCTCATATAATTTTTACTTTTCTCCGTCATTATGATTTTAGCCATTTCCATTTAATTGGTTTTTTAAAAGAACAAAAATATAACTTTTTGAATTTTCTATAGTTTAAATACAATGAAATACTATTAGTAGATTTAATGAATGTGCAATCTTTGTCATTTGTTTCTTATTTATATTAAACTGGAAATTTTTTAAATTAATCTTCTTCCTATACTAAACAATCAACAGATTCATTTTCTATTTTTCCTATGGTTAGATATATATTGCATTCATTTAATTTGTATAAACAAATTATTTATGTTAAGTTTGATTCTTACTCTATTTTTGAGTAACATAAATTATTTCCCATAAATAGTTTTAATATTTTTATTATTCCCAAAAATAGTATCAATTTAAATTAAACTTTAATATTTTTAAACTTAAATAGATATTCATATCATATAAGTTTATTATAATAATTATATCATATAAAACTACAAAATTAATTTGATAATAAATTTAGAATTATGTTTATAAAATAAGTGGGAATTATATTATAAAAATTGATACTGTATTGATATATTAAAATGTTCAAATTTATAACTAATAGATTGAATTCTATAAAAAATTGGTTAAAGATTCTGTTGTATGTTTCTAACAGTTCAAAATTTAATCATTTGTTTCTGACTTTTCAAAACAAGTTTATGTCCAAAATGGCCAATATTTAACCATTGATTCATAATTACGATCTACTGTTTTTCTCTTAGTTTGTAATTACTGAATACCTTTTCATATTAGAATATCAAATACATTTGTAATATTCATCATAATTTTCATTTGATTATAAATAAATTTGATAGCATTTCTCTCTTTATTCATTAGTTTCTTTTTGAATGTATCTTTAAAGAGATTACATATTGACAGTTAATTATTTTAGAAACAATTACTATTTCTAATCAGCCATAATTAATAATTATTTTATAATACATTCACAATAATTCTTTCTATAGAGTATGTTAAAATTATTCTTAAAAAATTGTAATCTAATCTCTTGCATTTTAAAAACACATCTATTCATCAAATTTGCTTTTGATACTTTTAAGACATTAATTGTTTGTATAATCTATTACATAGTGTAATTTATGTTGAAATAATTCTTATTAAATATTAAATAGTTCATTTTTTCTATGATTATAGTTAATACTACTTAAGCATGCATTCAATAAATTGTTCTCTATTGGATTAAGAGGACCAACAGTATTTAAGAATCTTTCTTTTATATTTGTTTTGTATTTATTGATACTCTAATATTTGAGAATCATTTAAATTCATTAAATATATAATTTTATCAATTTATATTTTTTTGGAATTCATTTATATATCTCTATACATCTATTTTTGCTGATTCTACACATTTATCAGTATCACCTGATTAAATGCACTTTTCAAATTGATTGCCCATAAATATCATCTTGAAATCAAATTATCTCATTTCTTTATCTACTCTTTTACTTCTTTTCATCATGCCTTTAATTATTAGTTTAACAAATTACAATCTGTATATCTATTAACATCTTTGCTATTTTAAGATAAACAAGATAAATGAATAGTTTCTGGAATTCTTTAAACAAGTTATTCAAATCCTTTTTGTAATATTTCCAATTATTATTATAATTATGCTCCTGCTGGATGAGATGATTGCATGCCAGAAATAATTTATTTTTATTTTAATTAAATTTCATAAAACACATCAAGAATCTTATAAAATTACCCTTTTTCTTTTAAATATTTTTATATATATTCAAACATATCTATTTATTTATCAATTACATTTTTTAATTCTGTCTTTCTTATTTAAAATAAAAATCATCTATTTCTATAAAGTATCATTATTTTATAATAATGTTAATCTTTGTTTATATTATTATTAAGACTCCAAAGTTATATAATACTACAAGAACTTTTAGATTTTGATGTAATTTTGTATAAAAATATAATTGAATTCATTAAGATGATAAATATTTAATTGTATTAAAATTTATTATTCTCTTATATGAATGATTATATAATTATAATTTCTTTATGAATAAAAGTTATTAAGTTAAATCTATTATGTAATATCATTCTATCATTTTTAATATCTCCATCTACTATTATAAACGAGTCAATTATTGCTTTCATTTAGTTTATTTATAATTTATTTTTTTTATATTGATTTATCATTTTTAGAAAACTTTTGGGAATTAAAATTTTGGAGCAACCTTGAATTAATAGATAAAAGTAGCAAAAACTTAATTTATTTCTTTTCATTATGGATAAACTTATTATTAAAATTTAATGGTTGATTATATTTTTGTTAATAATTATTCTATCTTTATTTTCTTGTTTAATTCTATTCATCATCATTATCATTTTAAATCTCAATTTAATATTCTAAATTGTTCAACTTTGAAATCATCCTAAAAATTTTAACTGGTTTATAAACTTCAAAAATGACTTGTTATTATTTATATTAGCTTCTTCACTTATTTCTTTATTTTATCATATGTTATTTCAGATAGGTTATTATTTTTAATTTTTAACATTTTTATTTAATTATGCAAAGTATTCCAATTCTACTATATAAACAGGTGTTAGAGGTGATCTTGAAATCGTTTTCATATAGAACCTTCAGTGAGTTACTGAATTTATCCTTAAGGTTTATTTAAATTCTTTATTTATTAAAAATTAATGTATTACTAGATAATAATACAAAAAGTAATTTACAAATGATGACAGTTTAATTAGTTTCAATATATTAATTAAATATATATTTTCTAATATCATTTAATATAATAATAATCGAACATTTATGTCTAATTCAACTTCCACTAAAGTTCATCTACCTGCTATTAATCAAAAAAATGTTTCACCAATAAATCAAAATACTACAAGAACCATGAGACCATCTCTCTTTTTAAATTAAATTGAGACCTTTCCTTATTCCCTGAAAACAGAGGGATAAGTAACAGATGGAAATACTGGAAATAAAATTTACACATAATCTGAAAGTGATCCATTTATTGAAATTCCTTATCATTTTAAATTACCTATATTAGTCACAACCAAGCCCAAGAGATACTAGAGATCCTTACCTGAAATTCCAATTCTTCCTCAAGAATCAAGAAATGTTACTCCTGTTGCATTTGAAAGGTCTCATAAACGAACTAAATTATTTTTGAAAAGATAAGATTCAAAAATATTGTCATCAGTATCAAAATTTGAAAGGAAAAAAGTGGAATTTAAGAAATCTTTAATTGTGATAAATATAGAAACTGGTAATTAAGATAAATAAGAAATCTCTGAAACTAAAAAACCTCTAAGAAGAATAGCACATCAAAAGACTAAATCATTTCAAATACGAAATGAATGATTACAATATAAATCTTCAAATCTATCTTATATATTAATTATAATATTAGTGTTTATTCTCAGAACAATCCTAAATCTTATATTCTTTATATATTTTAATTTATTAACAAGGTATATTTTCAAAGCTATTTATTCTTTAACATAATCTAGCAATACTAAAGAATAAGTAGTTTAGTTAATAATATATAAAAGTAATATAATAAATTTCTATTTCATTGTATAAATGAAATATTCAACTTTGAGATTATCAGAACATTAACCTTATATTGTTTCCTCACTTAGACTTGAACATCAAGAGATGCTATCATTAAAAGAAAAGACTATAATTGATTAATTTAAAGAAAATCCTAATCTGCCAAAATAAATTATACAAGAGAATAAACAGAGAAAAGATAGAAGATTATACAATCAATCAAATCCTAGTGAATAACTACCTAAAGTTAAATAGCATTAATATAAGTGCAATACAATTATTTCTGATAGAAATGATAATTATATTTGTAAAACTACTGCTAGCAATTCAGATGACTTAATTTCAAAATACTCAATTATTTAAGTTGATTACAAAAATGGTATCTCATCTGGAAAAAAGATCTCACCTATTAAATTATAGAAACACCTTTGGAAATTGAGTCTCTAAAATTTAATCAAATCTTAACATAGTTATAAGTAGAAGAAAATGGAAGTGTCTATTTTACATCTTTAACCCAGTCATTTTGTTTTAAAATGATTATTGAATTAAAAATACTATTTTTAGTCATATTATTAAATTATTATAAAGCCTTTGATCTGTTAAATCTTATAATCATTCTTTTAAATTAGTTTATAGATTAATTATCTCTTATAATAATACTGTTAATTTAATTAAAATTACATAGGATTATAGTAGACAATTAAATCAATCAAAAATTAATATTAAAATAAAATTATGAATAATGATCATTAAAAATCAAAATTCTTCAAATCTATCATTATTTTCTAAATATTTCTATTTTTTACATCTAAATAATTTAAATTTAACATAATCTTTATGATTAATTGTATAAATATATTTAAAGATAAAGTTTTAGCCTATATTAAAAACAGATTATTATTTCATTGTTATTAATATAATCTAATATGACAATTAATAAATATTATTTTTTTGAGTTGTATGTTATAATTAATTTTTATTTACTTATTTCATGCTGTAAATTCACTTTTTATATCTAAACACAAAAGAAAATAAGAAAAATAATTAAATTCAAAAATTTAGAACTGACAAAACAAATAGTTGAATCTAAATCAAAATAGATTGATATATTATATAGTGGAGAATAATTTTCACATAATTGAAGATTTAATTTAATTAATATTAGGCTAAAAAATCCTCAATTCCTGTATAAGCATTCATCGGTCTTTCTAAAGATTATCAGTTTATATTACCTTGAATATCTAATTTTAATCGAGAAAATGTAAAATAGTTCTTAAAATTCTAATCTCATCTTTACTTTAGAATTGTTTTAATCATCAATTCTTGTTGCAAAATATAATTACTCTCAGTAATTTTTGATTATTTAATTACTAATTATCTGGATGATTCAGGAGATTTTGAGCTTCATAATGCAATATAATATAAAATTGAATAGTATTTGTAAAACAAGCTATCAAACATATGAATTGAAAAATTTAAATCTAAAGTAAGTTAAAAGATATGAGAAAGATAATTATAAATTGGATTATCTAAAAATTGGCTAAAATAATTATTTTATTACATTCAAATTAATATAAAACAAATTTATTATCATATGTTGGATTAAAAATAAAATCTCACATCTTACTAAATTATTTTTTAACCAAACTTTATGAATGAGAAAAAATAATAATAAGATGAATTATCATACAATTCAACTATTTAGGTGATTTTGAAATAATATTTTCTTTTTGTGCTCTAATATTTTTAATATGGTAATTTTATCAATTATTTTATAAGTAACGAAATCAGCATTAAAAAATTGTAAAGGCTCTATCATTATCAAAATATTCACCTTCTTTTTTGAGTTATACTTTGTCTAAGACTGAATTACTATTTTATTGGTTAATTTGTTTTTTTTATTGAAATAAAACTTGATGAGCTTTTTCTACTTTTATGATTAGGCATTACAGATTAATAATTTATTCCAAGTTTATTTCTCTAAATCTTTTTCTAAATTTTGTTATATATTAATGTTAAATGTAAGAATTTATATTAAATAATATATAAAATCATTAATTTATAATATATTAAATTTCTGAATAATTATAAAAAGTTTGATTCTAATTGATATTAATAGCTATATTAATAATATGGTATAAATATCTATAAAATATGAGTAAAAATGAATATAAAACGCTTAATTTTATGAAGCATAAATTATTAATGATAATTAATATTTTTACTATATAGTTTTGTAAATTACACATTCTAATATTCTAAATTTATCAAATGGCTTCTTATTAGATAAATAAAATTAAATAGATATGTTTAGAAAAATATAGTTGCAGTCATTTAATGAAATTCAAAGTTTTATTAAAAGTAATCATAAACAGTAATAAAATAGAAGGCAGAATTATTCAATAAATTAAATCTATTCATGATATAATTCTAATTAGCATATTACAAATTTTCAAAGTCATAATTTATTTTCAGGATTTTACAATTAATTATTATATTAAAAAATTAAACTTAATAAAAAATTGAATATATATAAAAAAAGAAAAAAATTGGAGTAGCCGAGCTTCGCTCTCGGCGCCTCGTGAATGCAAATCACGCGCTCTACTAAATGAGCTACTACCCCTGAGCTGATTAATATAGATGGGTATTTCTAATAAATAGATAAGTATTAGAAAATATAAAAATAAAATCCAGCAAATTTTGTTCTAAAAGATTAATATTTATACTAAGTTGATTTAGAAAAAAGCTTACTACACATTATCCATATTAAAAAGTTAGAAATATTATGATTAAAAATAAATTCTATGAATATATATATATTTAATTGTTAGTCAAACAAAACATTCTTATAAATCAGATTAACTCTGTTTAGCTTGAATGATCTCATTTTGCTCTTTATGTATTTCCCTAGATATAAATTATATATAATTACTCTGGTTAAGAACATTCGCTAAATTATTCAGGATATACTTTGGCACTCTTATATGTTTTAGTTCCTTAAATATACTGTTTAAATTCTAGAATTTGTTTTGCTTGTTCTATTAAATATTCTCTAAGTTTTCGGTATCTTGTTTTAACTCTGACTCTTATTTCTTATCTATTTTAAAGTTCTTTATTGAGGAATCGATATTACATTGTCCAAGGAGCTTTTTGTCTCACTAAATCTCGCACTTTATCTAATTATATTTCTAAATCTCTGCTATATGATTGTAATATTTCTTTGAAAACAAGTAAGAAGAAATAAAAGTTGAGAGTTGCCAAAATTATAAAGTAGGGTATTTAAACTTCTAAAGAGCCATATAATTAATCAACATAGATTCCTATACCAAGGGCAATAGAGATTTCACATACATTAGCTGAATAAGCATCCAATCTATTCAAATTAGGAGANTAAAAATGAATATAAAACGCTTAATTTTATGAAGCATAAATTATTAATGATAATTAATATTTTTACTATATAGTTTTGTAAATTACACATTCTAATATTCTAAATTTATCAAATGGCTTCTTATTAGATAAATAAAATTAAATAGATATGTTTAGAAAAATATAGTTGCAGTCATTTAATGAAATTCAAAGTTTTATTAAAAGTAATCATAAACAGTAATAAAATAGAAGGCAGAATTATTCAATAAATTAAATCTATTCATGATATAATTCTAATTAGCATATTACAAATTTTCAAAGTCATAATTTATTTTCAGGATTTTACAATTAATTATTATATTAAAAAATTAAACTTAATAAAAAATTGAATATATATAAAAAAAGAAAAAAATTGGAGTAGCCGAGCTTCGCTCTCGGCGCCTCGTGAATGCAAATCACGCGCTCTACTAAATGAGCTACTACCCCTGAGCTGATTAATATAGATGGGTATTTCTAATAAATAGATAAGTATTAGAAAATATAAAAATAAAATCCAGCAAATTTTGTTCTAAAAGATTAATATTTATACTAAGTTGATTTAGAAAAAAGCTTACTACACATTATCCATATTAAAAAGTTAGAAATATTATGATTAAAAATAAATTCTATGAATATATATATATTTAATTGTTAGTCAAACAAAACATTCTTATAAATCAGATTAACTCTGTTTAGCTTGAATGATCTCATTTTGCTCTTTATGTATTTCCCTAGATATAAATTATATATAATTACTCTGGTTAAGAACATTCGCTAAATTATTCAGGATATACTTTGGCACTCTTATATGTTTTAGTTCCTTAAATATACTGTTTAAATTCTAGAATTTGTTTTGCTTGTTCTATTAAATATTCTCTAAGTTTTCGGTATCTTGTTTTAACTCTGACTCTTATTTCTTATCTATTTTAAAGTTCTTTATTGAGGAATCGATATTACATTGTCCAAGGAGCTTTTTGTCTCACTAAATCTCGCACTTTATCTAATTATATTTCTAAATCTCTGCTATATGATTGTAATATTTCTTTGAAAACAAGTAAGAAGAAATAAAAGTTGAGAGTTGCCAAAATTATAAAGTAGGGTATTTAAACTTCTAAAGAGCCATATAATTAATCAACATAGATTCCTATACCAAGGGCAATAGAGATTTCACATACATTAGCTGAATAAGCATCCAATCTATTCAAATTAGGAGATTGATATGGTTTAAATTTTGTATTTAGTTCCAAATAGATATAAACAACCAATAGAACAAGAATACCTTTCTTTACAATAGTTTCCTCATAATAAGAGAGAAAAATAATTAATAATTCTTTTTCTACAATTTTAACAATTTCCCAAAAATACACATCTGTTTTATATTCATTATATAGATATCCCCATTATTGTCTAACTTTTTTATCATTAAGGTTTTCTTTATTTATGTACAAAGCATAAAAAAAGAGAAATGGAATAAGAAAGGCTATAATTAATAAGCCTGGTAGACAAAAGGATAAAAGCCACAGAAAATGAGATAAGGTATCATACCTATATGCTACATTAGCTTAAATCCACTTAACATTAGATATATTTCTGAAGGATATTAAGGATATTAATCCACCTACTAAATTTGGTTGAAGATATATATACAAATAAATGAAGGTTGTTGTTATTACACTTACACTATAAATAACTTTTTTTAATTTGATTGCAATCCAGTACAATAAAAAGAAAATAAAGATATAAATGAATGGCATAATCATCTACCAAATCATTCTTGAATAATGGATGTTGAAATAGAACATTTCCATTAAGAAACAATCAAGTGAATATGTCATAGTTTAAATAGGATTTCCAGAAGCATTGATTGCACTTGCAAATCCACTAGGCAAATTCAATTTAAAACTAGTAATAGTAGATAATATTTAAAGATGATTGGTTAACATCTTAATGAGAATTCCAGAATAAGATTCTTGCATTGACATAAAGAATCTAATCTTTTTTACTTATACTTTTAATGCTATATCTTCAAGTAAGGAGACAGTACTCTTTACTGAAATCAAAATTGAAACCAAAGTCCTTGAAAATAATTAAATTTTAATTACCAAATACTAATAGCTGTTATAATTATTGAATTGGTATCTTTTTCAGCACAAGAACTACAAGAATATTTAGTACTTGTTGAGAAGTGACCATCTCCACGTAAATTATAGATGTCACATTCTTCACATAATGCTCCTATATGTCCAATATAACATGATGTATCTCCTTCTTTCCATCCTCCCAAACAATTGCTTAGTAAATTAATACATTAACTAATCTAATCAATATAAAAATAAGGTCTCCAATATCCAGGTCTAAGATTCATTTGAGCTGATTTAATTTCTTTTGTTGATAAATCATCTTTAATAGTACAATTCTGAGAATTGAAACTCACTGAATATTAACCTTATTCAGCATCGCATGGTTAACATGTTAAGTCAGAAATCTTCTTTATTTCACCTATTTAACATGGTAATGTCTTAATATTTAATCTTAAGAAATAGTTATTATGATAACTTATTATTTCTTATTGTTCTCCATATATTGGAATATATATTGAATTACAATAAAATTACATTTATAAAGTCATATTGAGTTCATCATCTAAATAAAATATGATATCATCTAAATTATAATCTGTAGAATTAAAACTTACATTTTTTTAATTTGTAAAATTATCACTAAATACTGTATTTTCATTCTCCTTTAGTAATCTACCATTAATTTCACAATATGTATCATTTAGATTCTCTTGAATTTCATTTTGCTAATCTAATGCTATAATTCTTAAATGTAAATTATATAAATAATATTCTCCTTTCTTCCAATCAAAATATTAATACTTTGAAATTTTCTAACCATTTGGTACATACAAAGCATCTGAATATGTATTCTTAAATACTTGATAAGGTTGTATATCAATTTATTCTATTAATAGATTATTTGTTTCAATAATCTTAATCTTTGGTAAAATATTCTTTAAATCAATTGTTATTGATAATGAAGATGGTAATTAAGCTTGATTATCTCCAAATTTTATGGCATTATTTTCAGTCAAAATAGATCCTAATTTTGTTAAATTTTAAATCATTTAATCAGAAATTGCAAATCCTCCTCCAAATTAAGCTGTGTTATTTTAAATTGTACAATATGCTAAAATGAACAATTTATTTCCAATTACAATCATAGATCCACCAGATTCATGTGCTATATTATGTTGAAAAATAGAAGAAACAATTAAAGTATTGATATTTGATATATAAAGGCAAGTACCTTCATATCCATAATTAAAACTACAAATGTAATCTTATAATTTGAAGTCATATTATTTCTTATTAATGTATTGATTCAAGTTCTCAAGTATACGATTAGAAGAATTTGATTTAATAATTTTTACACAACTTGATTATTCACATACATTATTTTATATGTTTATATTTTACATCTTGAGATTTCCTTCATTATGTTAAAAGTTAATAAATAATAATCCATTTGAGCAATTTAAATGCTAAAATGAAACCTATGAAATGCTTAAACTAGAATTATATAATTTGATATCAATTAAACTAGCATTTTATTTTCTATCTAATTATTTTAACTACTATATTATACATGATAATTAAGAGGACTATTAGTTATCATTAGAATTTAATTATATGGGTGATTATTTGTTGAAAAATTCATTTAAGCATTAAAATTATACTTATTTAATTTAAGATTCTAAATTTGTACATAATAATGAATTAGTTGTTAAGGGGATGTTATTAAAAATAGTGGTATTATGTAATTTTAATTAGTGTATGTAAATTTAAGATTATGTTAGAATTGTATTGATTATAATTAAAGAATTCATTAATTAACATTGTGTTAGCTAAATATATTTTATTTGAGTATTTTTAATATTGTCAAAGAATCCTAATGACTCATAAATTAATTAAGATATTTACAGATACTCTAATGTTATAGTCCAAGCATTAGATATTTTTAGAAGACTTCTTTAAAAAGTTAATGTTTGCATTAAAGTAGAATCAAGTTTATTAAATTTTTAAAAGAATTAGATTTAATTTTACAATTAATTGGCAATTACCAAATGTGAAATTTTAAATGCTTAAATTGAACTAAAAGTTGATGAAAATTCACTATAAATTATAGATCCTTTTAGAGAATAAACATCAGCTATGTTGAGATTGGTTAGATTGATTTAAATATAACTCTCTCCATTCAATAGATAGACTAAACCACCATAATTTCTACATTAGATATTAAATGCTGTAATATTTGAGAGTATAATATTAGATCTAATTGCATATGATGAATCAATATAGATTGCTCCTCCATTCTCATCTGAATCAATAAAGTGAGTGTTAATATGAGAAAATGTAGCATTATTTATAAGTAATGTAGCATCACTTTCTATTTTAATGTAAAGAGCTGGTCCAGATGAATTAGTGATATTTAGATTTTCTATATTAATATTTTAGCCAATTAATTTAATATTTCCAGTAACAACTCTGATTGGGAATATTTATTATATTTATTCAATAAAGATTTCTTCATTTTTATGGAATCCCCACAAAAGATAAGGTTATAATATAGAATATTCAAATATTGAATTTTGAAGGAATATTGATTTTTCAATTGATATAGATTTAGCTTTAATCTATATTACATTATCTGTAGTATTTGTAACAAGATTATCTTAGATTATGAGATTCATAAATTTAATTGTACAGTAAGGACAATCAAAATTGAATATTAAACCTGAAAATATTCGATCATTTTATTCATATTGATGCATTAAATTTTATTTCATAAATGAATCAAGAATGGTTATTTGATATTCCTATTCTGAATTTATTTGAAAAAGTGAAGTTGATTTCATCTTATTACTAATTATGAGCAAATTATTAATAAATTTTGCCTATTCTAAATGTATTGATTTCTAGGATGAAGAGACAGCAATAGAACTTTAGATGTTAATAATAGGATAATTAATAGATTCAACTGTTTCTATTGTTAATTAATAGATTACTATTTAAGAAACATCATATAAATATATTGATGTTATAAAGTATATACTTTAAATTGATCTTGTGAAACAATCCACATATTAATGAAGACCTTTGAATATATATTGTTCATGTTACTGAATGTTAATTTGATTTAGATGTAGAAATATTACATCAACAAAAGTAATATCTCTTATACCATAGGCTCTTTGTATTGTTAAATCATCAATAGTCACATTTTATATTTAAAGATATATTAGGGTTGTTAATTGTTATTCTAAAAATTATTGATTTGGAATTGATGTTAATGTATTAGCAATTAAATTTATTTTACTAATCAATATTATCTTATTTGGACTAAAACTTTCCTTGATTTTAATTAAGGTTGAACCTTAATCATATTTATTTAATGTAAATGAAATATCTTTAAATGTATAAAGTGTGACCTCAACATTTTTATTTGTTATTCCAATTGATTCAATAGATAATTCATTATTTTTGAATTCTATATTTATTAATGATGAATATCCATTTAAATACAAGATAGTTGAATTAATTACAAAAGAATTGAATATTTATAATTGATTAATTTCAATGTGAAGCAATGTTCCCAAATTAAAAAGACTACTGACATTTATTATTAGACTGTCTTAAATTTAGATATTATTCATAATCAAATTTCCAGATACTTATTTTAAAAATTAAGCTTATTCAAATTTTGAATCAATTTTGATATTCGATATTTCTACAGAATCATTTGATTTCAAATTCAAGAATATTAGAATTAGATTGTATATATAATTTGAAATGAATTCAACATTAGATATTCTAATATATTATTTTTAAGGTATTTGATCAATTATTATAAAGGCTTCTACATTATTAATATCAATGTTAGATAATTTAAAATTTTCAATTAATACTTCATTTGAATTCTTGATAATAATTTATTATTTTTAATTAGACACATCTGTAGTATATATTAGATTACTTAATTAGATTTATTAAATGAAAGCACTCATAAAGATTAATTATTTTTAATTATTGATTTCAAAAGGATTAATTATTATATCTTTAAGATAAACTCTTTTAAAATTGATAAATGATATAACCTTATCAAATTTAAATGTAGTAATTCCATTACCATAAATTTCAAGTTCAACATTTCTAAATAGAAAAAAAAATTTACATGGCAGAGAAAATATTTTAACTGAAAATTTATCTTATATTCTTGGTGTTATTTATAATACAAGTTTAAGGTATATTACTGGCAATTTTAATGAGTATTATTTTAATGACTTTTTCATTTGCTTATTTATAAAATTCATCTGTTTCAAACTATGATATTTTATTTAAATACTTATTCAAAACTATTCTATGAAAATAAATCATTAATTAAAATATTAGATTATTTGAATATTTTGATATCATTATCTGTTATCTATTAATTAAGTATATCATTATAATCAGAAATTGAACAATATAAATTTAAATTGATTTATAATTTTCTTATGCATTCAGAATTTTAACAATCAATAAATATGCCTAATTATTAATCAAAGTAACCATGAAATTGTTTTAAACATTGATTAGATGAATATTTGAAATTTTAATTATTAAATAAAGGATTGATGACAATAATTTCATCTTAATCTCTTTAACGACATAATGAACAACTAATTGGACATTATATACATTCATTTTCATGTAAAGATAAAAATCTACCATTTATAAAATCTGGACATTTAACACATATATTTTCATTATTTATTTTAATACATGAAATACAAGAATCAGGACAAGCTTTAATACATAAATTATTGTATAATTCATAACCTGATTAACAAAATTTACAGACAATTTCATAATCTTCTATATTTTAAGAAGTTCCATAATCAATAAAAGAATGTGATTGTAAATTATCATCAATTACTTATCTATAATAAGGTCTAATATCAGTTTTCCAATTATCTTTAGATTTCTTATTTTATTAATAACAAGATAAACAATGAAGATTATTAGGACATGGTTGACATTGTCCTGTCATCTTTTCTGAATAATAACCATTATTACAAATCAAACATAAGTATGATACTTTTGTATTCACTTAACCTTTAATACAAGTATAACAATTTTGATTAAGTCCAATACATCCAGTAGTAAATGAAACAGGATCAATAATTGATGTTGTAGGTCCAAAAAGACAAATATCATTATCACTACTTAATAAACGATAATTGTAAGAACATAAAGCTTATTTTCTCATAACACAACTTAATGTTTATTCATTAAATGAATAAGGTTCTTTACATTTTGCACATTTAGTAATTATTAATCCAGTGTAAGGTGTAAATGAATGATCCAAAGTAGTCAATTTATTATCTTCTGAAGCTACTTAAAATGCATATATACAATTTGTTATTGTATTCAATACACAATCAACTCCATTCAAAGATAGAAAATATTTCTAATCATTTACACATTTTAAACATTTCATATATGGTTAAAGAGTATACAAATTCATTTAAAGAATACAATTTTAACAATAATTACCACAACTTTAACACTCTCTACCAATAGGTTCATATCCAGATGGACAAGATAAACAATTTAATGAATTACAAGATGAACATCTAAATGAACATTATAAACATTTATCATTTAATAGGTAATATCCTTATATACATTCTAAACATTTGGCTTCCTTATATTCTGTTCGTTTACAATTAATATCTAATAAAATACATTGATTATTATTAAAATAATGATTCTCTTTACAAATTAGATATACTCTATTCTATAAATGCTTTAAATTGATAAATTCAAAACAATTAGGTAATTCATCATCTGTATTACAATAATTAGATGCACCTTCAATTAATTATAAATTGAAATTCTAATCAATAAAATAAACATCGTTTTCTACACTTGATCTATATTATTTTCTATAAGCATCATCAGATATTGTAATTTTTTCAGTAACATAGTCTGTCTTACATACAGGAAATAAAGACCAAGTATTAGGATCAAATAAACAATCAACACATAATAAATCTGTTGAAGTTTTTTATGGACTATATAATAAATAATGAAATTACCATTAAATGCATTGTTTATTGATTTCCAAATAGAAATAACCAAATGGACAAATAGAACTTGTCTAATCCATAGGCATCTCATTAAATTGAAGTGTTGGATAGATTTCATTAAATGAATAACAAATTCCTTCAATCTCTAAATAACCATAATCACAAAAACATGTCTTAAGATCTTCTGACCATCTTCTATTTAAACTACTTTAACATCCCATACAATTAGATGCTAATGGACCAATACAATTAAAACAAGTAGGATGACATTCTTTAAAGTTATTATTATAAAAACTTACAAAATTATATATCTTCATCTATTTCATAATTGTAACAAATTTGAAAATTTTACATTTTTCCACGTAATTTTCTAAATACAGTCAAGTCACCTCCAAATATAATATAGTATTTTGTATTTATAAATAATCCTTATGCATTAAAATCATTAAATGGTATGATATTCAATTGATATGAGGCTCCTTATTAAAAATTGATTCTCATTTCTGTTTTATACATTCCTGATAATCCATGTTGAAATACCATAAAATGCCATTTAGTCAATTAATATTAGAAATTAGGACTTAATGGATCTTCTAATCGTCTCTTGCCTATAAAACTAGGATTGACTGCTCCTTAAATAGGCATAGAATAATGATGAGATATAATAGTATATCCACTATTAGCTGGATCAGCAAGATCTAAATCTACAGTTACTTTTAGTATTTCATCTCCCAATCTCAATTCATCAGTATAAAACTTAAAAGTTGTTAATCTAAGAACCAAATATGTTGTTATAAAACTAGCCTCTGATGGATCCAGTTTTATCCAACCAGAAATGTAAAATTTCTATCCTACTTAATTCACTTCAAAATTCAATTATGTATCCCCTTCAAAATTCTTCAATCCTGGTATCAAACTTACAGTTTATTTCCCTTCAACATTACGAGGAATTGCACAATTTACTTTTATAAATTAAAAGGAACCTGTCGAATAATCTGTAAACTTTATTAATTTAGAAAGTCTTCCTCTAAAAATCCCCAATTAATGGGATGAATTGATCTAAAATCTATTTATTTACATTTACTATTCCTGTTCCGCCTATAATGAATTTAACATTATTCAATTCTTAAGACAGATCAGGTATTTAATGTGTTGACATTGCATCCGTTTCTACAATTACACTTTTCTATTATATAGTTATTATCGTAAGAGTCCAAATTCCTTCATATTCAGATGACATATAGAAATAATTAAACACATTATTACTATCAATCTCTTCTTCTACATAAAGTCTATGTGAGACAAAAGGTAAGAAATCTGAAAATGCAAGATGCATAAACATAATCACTCTCTCATCATCAAGTGATTTCAATAAAAATAACAGTTATTCATTTCTATTATCACCATATAATTTTTATTCAACCTAAGGGTATTTCTTTACTTCCCACATTGGAATACTAAAACTCCAAAAAGCAAAACTTTAAGATGACCCTATGCCTTCTATAATGGTTTCTTATATTGGATCTGTGCTACTTAACAAGGACTATTCATAATCAAGTAAGGGACAACTTTTAGTCAATAAAAAAAGAATTGAAAATACTGATTGTTCAAAAAACATGAATCTTCCCATCTTAATCATAAACAATAATTAATTTCTTTTAATTAAATAAAATCTTAACAATAGCTCCATTTATAATTGAATTCAACTTAAAATAATTAACCCTTAATATTGGGTTTCTTATATATATTTGAGTATTTAATTATTTTTAAATAATTATTTTCTGATCTTCAAATTTTTAATTAAATATATATCATGAGCGTTAAAAATATAGGTGATGTGGGTAATTTATATAATAAAATAGGATAAAGTAAAAATTTAATTGTCTACTCATAATTTAATTGGATTTATAAAATATATAGAATTTAAGCTATGATAAAGAAATAAGAATGAAAAATAAAAAGCATATATTTATCATATAAGATAATTTGGATCACCATACTTAATCAAATGAAAACTATTCTATAAGAAATACTTAAGGATTATATTAATCTTTAACAGAAATATAATTAAATATTTTATCATTAAATTTGAATTCAGTCAAAATCTTATTATTATGCTTAAACTAATATTATTCCCAAATAAATAAAATCACAAATATATCTCGTATCTTAACAACATTAATTAATTAAATACTATTTCTTAGAATAACAATTTTTTGATGTTGATATTAATTTAATATAAAAAATATGAATAATTTTACAGTCCAGTACTTGTTTATTCTGAACAACTTGTTTAATTATAAAAATAAAGTCACAAATACTAAAGAATTGATTTTATGATAGAAAAAAAACTAGATAAATCACTAAAATACACTATTAACTTGAAATATATTTTCATTCATAGAACCTCAAAATAAAATATATAAATACAATTGTGATCAAAAAAGGTAATATTTACATTTTATTTTTTGATAAATTTTTAAATCATTCTGTTAATGCTTTAACCAGGATAAAGGAATTGAAATTATAATTGAATTAGAATAAATAAATATTATGATTGTAAAATTAACTTCATCAAATTTTAGAAGGATCTCAACTAAATTCCAGAGATTAATATAATCCCGATACAAAAACTAATAGGGTTTTACTTACATTACCCATTCTTCATTTCATTTAATATGTATATAAATTAAAGTTTAACAAAAAGAGTTTCAGCACATAGAATAAACTATAAAAATTATATTATTAAGATTTCTAAAATTTTACCTCGATATCAAACCTATATTAATTAAGTTTTATATGAAAAATTTAGAATTATAATTACTTAAATTCAAATCAAAGAGGATTAGTGTCTTTTATTTTTTAGCAATCTAAAATATTGCATTAAAAAAAACATAAGCTTTTATGATTATTGGTTCCTAATATTATCACAAAATCTTTGCTTATAATTTAATAGCTATTGATAAATCTTAAAGTAATTCTTACTAATTGATTAGAAAAATAATAAAGATCTGTATTTTATAAGAATAATATAAAATTAATAATCTAATTTTTATGTTAATAATTATATGAGTTAAAATAATTTTAAAATAAATTTAAATTACGATTACTCGGTGATTGCAACTTTCATCATGTAGGCAAGATAAACCTGAAATAATGATCAGATTCATCATAGGATTTAGAATATTTCCTTTTGAATTACTTATTTTTTTTTTATTCTTCGATTCTAACAAATAAATAAAAAAATATATGGAAGACAATCAAAATGGAATTTAATTCATGTTCAATTATTATAAAATTGTTCCCATTCTATTGTTTTATATTATTAAAGACCTGAATAAATTATCAGTAGAAATTTTTCAATATTCCAGAACAAATTATAATTAATTTAAATAATATGATACGATCGATTACATCCCATCTTAGAAGAGCAACTCATCTAAACTAGACTTTAAAATACATGCCATAGTATCTCTTATCTGAGAACGTCAAGGAAAAGTAATTAAGAGAAAATGACATGCTTTGGATTGCAGCTAATGCAGAGTAATCAAAAGTTCAATATTTATTAGTGACAAAAGGTGCTCTATCATCGAGATTCAAAAATTCATATAAGAAGAACCTATGCTTGAATAATCTCCTATAAGACTCATGGATTTAGGAAATAATTACTTTCGACATATCAACCCCAGAAAAAAAAAGACTATGCTTTTACTCTTAGATGCCTATGTTGATAATTTGACTCAAGAAGAAGCTTAATTATTCTAAGATGCCTTGTCCATCTACTTTGATAATACTTATTAAGGGAAAGACATGGAGGCCTTGAGTTGTGAAGAAAAGGATTTACCAGAACCATTATTGTGGCACATCTATAGCTTAATGATATTTGATAGATTGAGTAGTCATTATGCTCGATATGAATATCTTGACTAATTCAGAATTATCGAATATTTTAATCAACGAGATAAAGTACTAATATATTTATATATAAAATTTTAGTCTAAAATCAATCGAGTGAAGTATGTATTTACTTCTCATCCAACTTAACCAAATTCATTGACTTAGTTGATTGCTATAAGTAGAATGCTACAAGGGATAGAATAAAATGATTATAAGTATCTTAAGTATGCTGCTAAGTTATTTATTTAATCCAATAAATAACGAGTTTTTAATGTAATCATCCACCTTCATATATTATAGAAAGTATCATACATTGAGGAATCATTAATTTATCATACCTAATATTTACCTAATCTTATAAAGGCCGTAGCTCAAGCTTATGAATTAGGTTTGTAGCACCCTGAAGAATATTTTGAGACTCCAGGTACTTGGTTGACATTTGATTTTGACAATCATCCAGGAATGGTAAACATTTTATTTATATTTCTTAGGAAATTGGTATTATGACTTATACACATGGTTTGACAATTGACTTAACCTTATAATAATATAAAGAATATATTTCTGAAGCAAAATTAGATGAGAATGAAGATTTTAAACAAATTTTAGAATTATATTAATAAGCTTTAGAATATAGTAAAAGCTTAAGGGATTTAAGTGATAAATTTAGAGTTAAGAAAGAGATATCACTTGAAGAATTCTATTAATAAATGCCTATCTTTAATATCAAAAAAATAGAGGATTAAATTAATCAAATTCTTGATCACATTCTGGCAAAGAATGATGATTCTAAAGACTATTTTATAGCATTAAAGTTGAAAAAACTTTATTCAATTTTCAGATTAACAGGAGTATTAGGACAAATTAGATTAGCTGGTGAAGATTTAACAGATGTATTAATTCTTTTTATATTTAAGATTAATAAAATCAAACCGATGATTAAAAATATATTCAAAGAAATCTCCCTTTTAAATGCCAATGGATAAGCAGCAGATATGGTTATTATTGCTAATTTCTAAACCTAATCATAATATGATTTAGTTAATGATCTTATCAATCTATATAAAGTTTAGAATGTAGAAATAGTACCTTTGTTAGAAACCTTTTCATCAACAAACAATACAGATTCTAAAATAACTATGATTGCCAGTAGTGACACACGATAAAGAGATGGATTAATCTTGACTGAACTAAGAAATATGAGAGAATACAAAAGGAATCCAGAAAAGTATATTTACATGGGGTAAGGTATTACTCCAGAAAGAGGAGGTGGACCTTATACTTTGATCCATACAAAATATTAAGCTTTAACTAGAGCACAACGAAAAAGACATATAAGAACAATTTAAGGTCACTATTTTACATCAGAATTTGCCAGTGAAGATGTTGCTTTCACTTTTTTGTTAAATGGATTAGCTAATATTAATTATAGTGATGATTTCGAACCTACTTATGAATATATGGATTTTTTGTTTGAATTAGGTAAATAATATGTATAAAAGTAGATAATGTAATTGGAGTACCTTAAAGAGCTATGTAAAAGGCTAAGGAATACAATGACTTGTATGTGAAAAATTAAGTTGTCAGAACTATGGTGGAGTCTTTCAATTTTGCAGGAAGTAGAGAGATTGCTAGACCCTTCGAAAGTATAAAAAGTTAGAGAGCCATCGTTCAAGCTTATTGTAATAGTGACAGATGCTCCTTTACTCATCCAGAATTAGCTTATTGGGATAGAGTTCCAGAAGAATTGATCAACAAAATTGCAACCTATTATTATAATAATCATCCTCATATGAAATACATGCTTTACATGTATGCTTTGATGGCTAGAAGATGTGATTTAGATTTTGCAAAATAAGAAGTAGGATTAGACTCAACTAATCCTTATTTTTAAGCAATTTAAAAGGGAAGAGCAGCCTTGATGAAAATTTTAGATCAATTAGGTCTTGGTGACAATAGTACTCCAATGATTGCTATTTGGAAATAACATTTAGGATGTTAATTATAATCAATGAATATGGAAGTTAATTAGAAATTTTAAACATTTAGAACTTTGAATTAATTACAATTGTATTAGGCAAAGAAAATGGTCAAACATGGAATTTTAGAAACTGATATGGTTGCAAGTTAACGAAAATTAAGAATTTTACAATCTACATTAGCAAACATGACATCTTTTGCTGGAAAGGGCTGAATTAATGATTTTAAAATTTAAATAAAGATCATCATTTTTTATAAATGTTTTCTTAATGTCGATTCTTTTTGTAAAATAGAAAAAATAGAAAAAATAAAAACACTGTTAATATAGATTATTATATAAATATTATTTGTAGTAAGACTTTTACTATTTAACTATCTAATCATATTGCTAATTGTAGGAATCTTGATGTTTTTGAATGATCATCTATTTTCTTAAGCCAGCAATCAGTAAATATTTTTACTAAAAGTTATAATTAATTTCATAATTAGTTCATTCTTATTTATAATTATTCATTGTTATTTATAATTTTCTTTTCAATGATTGTTAATATTGTATATTATTAAGCTGACCATTTAACATAAGGCAAATATTTCTCTTTTTCACCATATAATCTGACTTTTTGATCTTTAATAAAATTTAATAGCCAAGTCCCTCTTAACAGAAAAACTTGGTAAAAAGTGTAATATAAAACTAAAAATCAATTAATAATTTATTAAATTTTATACATCTTTTCATCTACTAAATGTTTAAATCTATTGAAAAAGTTTCATACGATTACAAGCGTTGTATTGAAATAATATCAGAAGAAGGGTCTACAAAACAGTTAAATATATATGTCTAAAATTTTAGGGTTAAAATTAAAGAACTTGAATAATCTAATGAATAAATTTATGATGATTCTGCTCGTCATTAGGTGTTTATGGAGAGAGGTAAATACTTTTTTTTAAAGAAGGTCTATTAAATAAGGGAAAGGGAAATATTGATTAAGCTTTCAAAGATTATGAATAGTCAATTTATATTAATCCATCATCTGCTCTTGTATATAATAACAGAGGTTCATCACAAAAATTAACTTTAGGTGTATTATATCATGAATTGGGTGACAAATAATCAGCATTAAACGATTTTAGTTAAGCAATAATATTTAATCCTAAATTATCTGTAGCGTACTTTAACAGAGGTGAGTTAGTATTTCTAAATTAGGTTTAATATATTAAGAAATGGGTAATTATGTAGAAGCATTGAGTGGGTATAGTTTAGCAATAACACATGACTCTAAATTTTCATTAGCGTTCTTTAAGAGAGGTGATATATAAACTCTAGATTAGGTGTATTATATGAAGAAATGGGAAATAGAGAAAATGCATTAAGTGATTATAATTAAGCAATATTACTTGATCCTCAATTATCTTAAGCCTTTATAAGGAGAGGTGATTTATAAACTCTAGATTAGGTTTATTATATGAAGGAATGGGAAATAGAGAAAATGCATTAAGTGATTATAATTAAGCAATATTACATGATCCTCAATTATCTTAAGCCTTTCTAAGAAGAGGTGATATATTAAACTTTAGATTAGGTTTACTATATGAAGAAATGGGAAATAGAGAAAATGCATTGAGTGATTATAATTAGGCAATACTACTTGATTCTCAATTATCTTAAGCCTTTTTACGGAGAGGTGATTTATAAACTCTAGATTAGGTGTATTATATGAAGAAATGGGAAATAGAGAAAATGCATTGAGTGATTATAATTAAGCAATATTACATGATCCTCAATTATCTTAAGCCTTTATAAGGAGAGGTGATTTATAAACTCTAGATTAGGTGTATTATATGAAGAAATGGGAAATAGAGAAAATGCATTAAGTGATTATAATTAAGCAATATTACATGATCCTCAATTATCTTAAGCCTTTATAAGGAGAGGTGATTTATAAACTCTAGATTAGGTGTATTATATGAAGAAATGGGAAATAGAGAAAATGCATTAAGTGATTATAATTAAGCAATATTACTTGATCCTCAATTATCTTAAGCCTTTATAAGGAGAGGTGATTTATAAACTCTAGATTAGGTTTATTATATGAAGAAATGGGAAATAGAGAAAATGCATTAAGTGATTATAATTAAGCAATATTACATGATCCTCAATTATCTTAAGCCTTTATAAGGAGAGGTGATTTATAAACTCTAGATTAGGTGTATTATATGAAGAAATGGGAAATAGAGAAAATGCATTAAGTGATTATAATTAAGCAATATTACTTGATCCTCAATTATCTTAAGCCTTTATAAGGAGAGGTGATTTATAAACTCTAGATTAGGTTTATTATATGAAGAAATGGGAAATAGAGAAAATGCATTAAGTGATTATAATTAAGCAATATTACATGATCCTCAATTATCTTAAGCCTTTATAAGGAGAGGTGATTTATAAACTCTAGATTAGGTGTATTATATGAAGAAATGGGAAATAGAGAAAATGCATTAAGTGATTATAATTAAGCAATATTACTTGATCCTCAATTATCTTAAGCCTTTATAAGGAGAGGTGATTTATAAACTCTAGATTAGGTTTATTATATGAAGGAATGGGAAATAGAGAAAATGCATTAAGTGATTATAATTAAGCAATATTACATGATCCTCAATTATCTTAAGCCTTTCTAAGAAGAGGTGATATATTAAACTTTAGATTAGGTTTACTATATGAAGAAATGGGAAATAGAGAAAATGCATTGAGTGATTATAATTAGGCAATACTACTTGATTCTCAATTATCTTAAGCCTTTTTACGGAGAGGTGATTTATAAACTCTAGATTAGGTGTATTATATGAAGAAATAGGTGATAAAGAAAAGGCATTTAATGATTATTGTTCAGCCCTAAAACTTGATCCTAATTGTGCTCCTGTTTAAATTAGCAATGGTGAATTATAACTGCTAATAGTTTGCCTGTTATCTAAAATAATCAGTAATCAAGTTAAATGATTGAGTATTTTACAGTTCTAAATCTTAGAATGCTACTTTATTATCTTTTTTCTTTGAAAGAGTGAAAATATAGTCTTTTTATTTCAATTAAATCTTTAAATTTCTAAAACTTTACCTCATTATTCAATTCTTTTATGGGCTTGACTAGTTTTTTTAAAATACTGATAATCATCACTAAAGTTGGTTATAATTCTGTTTTATCAACTTTGCTTGAACTCTGAAACTCTAATACTTACTTTCCCTCATTTTTTTCAAAAAGTATTCTTAAATTATTGATTCAATAAAAAGAAGAAAATAATATTTCATTTTTTTAAATATTAATTTAAATTTAAAATAATAATATAATTTTTCAGAAATAACTTCAACTAACAAATAGACATATGTGCTATTTAATTAAATAAATTCATCAACTAAATGAGATATAAGGTTACAGTTTTCTTCAAAAGAAAATGCTTTCCAAAATATTAAAGAAGTATTAAATTTTACATAAGGATAACAAATATTTGTAGCTTTTAGTTAGATAGATTTGAGTATTATGTCTTTTAAATTTTGATTTATTTCTAAATATTGAACCAAAAATAAATGTTATTATTATTATAGGGTTGTTAGGTTAGGTTCAATTTATTATTTATTTTAATTCTCTAGTAATACCTAAAAAATTAGATATTGAATTTATTACTTCCATAATCAAAAACTATATTCCACAATTAAGGTAAGCTTCATATTTATTTAAAACTGCAATTTCAAACACAACAAAATAAATACTTAACTTAAAAACCCCGTTAAATAAGAATGAATTATCTTTTTAGGTTTATCTAAATGTAATGGCTCATATATAATAAACCAACTTGTAAATTAATTGATTTTGGTCCTTAATATTATTTACATGATTGATTACATTTCAAAGCAGAATCAAATAAATTTATAAATGAAACTTATCCATTATTTGTATTAGATGATGTAAACTACAACTAACCAGAATTGATATTTACATTTTCTTTATAAACTAAAAAGATCTAACTTGATAAACAATGGTATCACAAAATTCAATTGGAATCAGATAATAGTTAGANTATAAACTCTAGATTAGGTGTATTATATGAAGAAATGGGAAATAGAGAAAATGCATTAAGTGATTATAATTAAGCAATATTACTTGATCCTCAATTATCTTAAGCCTTTATAAGGAGAGGTGATTTATAAACTCTAGATTAGGTTTATTATATGAAGGAATGGGAAATAGAGAAAATGCATTAAGTGATTATAATTAAGCAATATTACATGATCCTCAATTATCTTAAGCCTTTCTAAGAAGAGGTGATATATTAAACTTTAGATTAGGTTTACTATATGAAGAAATGGGAAATAGAGAAAATGCATTGAGTGATTATAATTAGGCAATACTACTTGATTCTCAATTATCTTAAGCCTTTTTACGGAGAGGTGATTTATAAACTCTAGATTAGGTGTATTATATGAAGAAATAGGTGATAAAGAAAAGGCATTTAATGATTATTGTTCAGCCCTAAAACTTGATCCTAATTGTGCTCCTGTTTAAATTAGCAATGGTGAATTATAACTGCTAATAGTTTGCCTGTTATCTAAAATAATCAGTAATCAAGTTAAATGATTGAGTATTTTACAGTTCTAAATCTTAGAATGCTACTTTATTATCTTTTTTCTTTGAAAGAGTGAAAATATAGTCTTTTTATTTCAATTAAATCTTTAAATTTCTAAAACTTTACCTCATTATTCAATTCTTTTATGGGCTTGACTAGTTTTTTTAAAATACTGATAATCATCACTAAAGTTGGTTATAATTCTGTTTTATCAACTTTGCTTGAACTCTGAAACTCTAATACTTACTTTCCCTCATTTTTTTCAAAAAGTATTCTTAAATTATTGATTCAATAAAAAGAAGAAAATAATATTTCATTTTTTTAAATATTAATTTAAATTTAAAATAATAATATAATTTTTCAGAAATAACTTCAACTAACAAATAGACATATGTGCTATTTAATTAAATAAATTCATCAACTAAATGAGATATAAGGTTACAGTTTTCTTCAAAAGAAAATGCTTTCCAAAATATTAAAGAAGTATTAAATTTTACATAAGGATAACAAATATTTGTAGCTTTTAGTTAGATAGATTTGAGTATTATGTCTTTTAAATTTTGATTTATTTCTAAATATTGAACCAAAAATAAATGTTATTATTATTATAGGGTTGTTAGGTTAGGTTCAATTTATTATTTATTTTAATTCTCTAGTAATACCTAAAAAATTAGATATTGAATTTATTACTTCCATAATCAAAAACTATATTCCACAATTAAGGTAAGCTTCATATTTATTTAAAACTGCAATTTCAAACACAACAAAATAAATACTTAACTTAAAAACCCCGTTAAATAAGAATGAATTATCTTTTTAGGTTTATCTAAATGTAATGGCTCATATATAATAAACCAACTTGTAAATTAATTGATTTTGGTCCTTAATATTATTTACATGATTGATTACATTTCAAAGCAGAATCAAATAAATTTATAAATGAAACTTATCCATTATTTGTATTAGATGATGTAAACTACAACTAACCAGAATTGATATTTACATTTTCTTTATAAACTAAAAAGATCTAACTTGATAAACAATGGTATCACAAAATTCAATTGGAATCAGATAATAGTTAGAATAACTGTTTCAGATGACCATGTATTTAGACCTTGAAAATATATTCTAAAATAGAAAAATACCCTTTATTAAATGATGATTTAATTTAATGATGGATATTTACTATTTTGAGTAGTATAGCTTTAATGAGCTACAGTTTAAATAATAAACTTTGCTATTTTTTACTTGAATGGACAGCTAAAGTAGGCCATATCTCCATTATTTACATAAAAGTATTAGAATAATATTTACTAAAAGGGAAGTGAACTTATACATAGTTAATATTTATATGAATGAGAAAGAATCAACATGTTTTGAATAAATAGGTTATTAAACATATTGTATTGAAATTATAAAAGATTTAATTTATAGTTTATTTGGATTTGAATACAATTTTGGGTTGATTATGAATAATAAAATTCAAACACTTTTTTCTTAAAAAGATGAAATATTATTAAAATTAATCATCTTTTATAAAATGAGATGAAAAACTAGGTGAAATAGAACTTCAATAATTTATGTATTAATAGTAAAGAAATTATCATTTTAGCTTATTTCAATTTAAAAGTTATTTTATTTAGTAGTTTGATTAATTCTTGATTTTCACAACGTAATCATCAAATTATATAACATTTTATTTATTAGTTTATTTTTATATTTTTACAAAAGTTATTGATTAAGAGTTAATGTTCCTTACTTATTGATATTCTTGTATGTGATGAAATAAAAAACTCTCTTAATAAAAAAAGTAAAATTGAATCACGCAAAGGTAGTGGATTTAAATAAAGAAATGTTTAGATGAATAATGAATAATATAAAGCAATATTTGATTTTGAGATTGATTCGATTATCTAAAGAAGTAATAAGGGATTAAATTTCGGTAAAAACGGCTTCAAATAATTTGGAAATAATTAGTAGATAAAAGAAATGAAAAAAGGATGAGGGTGCAGGGTTATTTTTTTTTAATTGATTAGTTATATAACATTTTGTAAACATATTGCAGATATATCGATTCTATATTTTATTTAAGGGAATTAATAAGAAATAGGACCTGTGTGTCATCTTGTGAATAGTATTAGAATTACTATATAATTTTTGTAGATAGTAATTAAGTTTTAATTAAACTTTTGTTTATGTAAAACAGATTTGAGATTATATAACATGTTTTCAATGTTATTTCAGTTATTTTATTGTTTAGATAGAATATAAAGATCATAACATAAATAGCCTAATACTTGTGAATCCTAGTCTCGATGGATAATTGTTTCTAAATATTTTCATTAAACTATACCAAACTTGTAAGATATTTTTAGATAATTAATATAATTCAATAATATTACTTTATTTAGATACTTGCCATGAACTTAATACCAGATCATAATATATTTTCAAACCCATTTATTATTATATAGATAGTAAATATGTGGGTAAATTGCTAAACAACAATTTTTTGATTGCATCAAATTCGTAGGTGTTTCAAATTTCTATTACACTTAAACCAATTTTAAAAAGAACTTAGTTAATCTAAACAACTTCAATATGATTATTCTGATCTATATCCATTGAAAGTGGTAATTTTTAAGAAATTTGTCTACTGTGTACCGATTTTTCAAAATATTAACTATTTGATACTAATTATTCATTATTAAAAAAATCAGTGTTTGATTTTTTCATTCTGCTAATTGCATAGATTATGCCGATAGAATTTCAAGATAAATTAAATTATAAAATAGAATCTGAGTATATGATAAAAAATAATTTAAAACTATCATTACTTAGCAAAAGGATTTCATAATTAAATATAAGTATTTTAGATATAAACTGTTGCAGCCCTCTTTTATTAGGAGGACACTTAAAATTGTAATCTTATTTTAATATAACCACTGATTATTCTAATAGGCTTTGAAACTGATGATATTCATTTATCTTTTAATTAATAATTAATATTAATATTTAATTAAATATGATACAATAAAAAATGGTAGAAAAAGAAGAAGAACTTGTCTGTTCAATGAATCATAAACTTCCAATTTATATGGTTGTTTGTGATAAAAGTGTAGAGAAAAATAAAAGACTATTATGCAATGAATGTATGGATAATTTAGAATCTAATTTAAACAATGTAATGAGTTTTAAAAAGGTTGCTTTATTAATTGAAGAAAATTAAAAGAAAAAGGTATAATCAGTTGAAAACATTATAATGATGAATATAAAATACATTGATGAAACTTAAAAAACATTACTTTAATTGAAATCATTTATCATCTAATAATTAGATTAATTGATCTGGAATACTAATGAATGGATTTAATCTTTATAATTAATTGGATAATAGAATGCCAATTATAGTTTCTTTGAATAATTGGATAATCTAGTTAATTAAGTTAAAATTGAATAATTTGATTAAAAACCTTTAATTCATTCAATCAACAAAATTAATCACTCTTGGAATCAAAAGTTAATTAGTAGGTTGAATCAATTTAAATAATTCGAATTGTCAAGGAAATGTGAATAATTATTAGTAAATTTAGAAAGTATCAATTAATAATAAGATTCAATAAAGTAAATTAATACAATTCAAGGATCATAACAAATTGATAATATTCTATTAAAATAATCTAATCTTGAATTTAAGCTAATTGATGATTTCAATCAATAGACGGATTTTTGTAGAGCAATTGTATTTAATAATACCGGATCAATTATGATATCAAGTCATAGCAAAAATATTATAGTTTGGAATTTTACATAAGGAAAGTTAGAATTATCTAATAAATTTGAAGTGCATAAAGATTATATTAATTGTTTAGTTTATAGCAAAAAAATGAATTACTTTATTTCTGGATCTAAGGATAATTCAATCATCTGCTGGAAATAGATTCAGAACAATTTATGGGATTGGTCATAACCTTACTAATAACATTCTAATTAGATTTAATGTTTAATATTAAATAAACAAGAGGATCAACTCATATCAGGTGGTAGAGATGATTCAATTAAAGTCTGGAATTTAGATATTATAAAGAATGAACTAATTTATCTTTATTCTTTGAATAATACTGCAGTTGTCTATTCATTAAGTCTAAATTAATCTGAAACTATGTTGGCATCATGTGCATAATATCGGTATTTAATATGGAAGAAAGGTGCAAATGAGGAATGGGAATTAACTTGTAAATAAGAAATTATTAAAGGATACAAAATATATTTTATAAGTGATTAATAATTTCTTTGGGTAACAAATGGTAAGAATATTGATTAAATTTTGATTTTTGAATTGTAGGACGGAATTTTCAAATAGAATTATGACAAAAATATAAAATTAAATACAAATGAATTATGTGAGGATGATTGGTTAAATTTCCAGATTATTTATAATAATGATAAAAATATGTTATTGGTTAGACATAAATATCATATTTATATTATTAGTAAAGTAAATGAAGGCAGTTTTAAGATTATAGGATCATTAAATTGTTCCTCTCATTATATTTATGGGACCATGACAGATAATGCATAATATTTAGTATTTTGGGAAGGCAAATAAAATAAATATTTATCATATGAATTATTATAAAAATGATATTTATTAGAATAGAAAATTAACAAAAATCTTAAATCTAAATTATTTTTAATACAATTCTTTAAAGCTTTATTTATTTTCATTTTATAAAATAATTTTGAAATTATGTTATTGATTTCTTTCAGTTTAATTATGTAATTAAATTTAATTTATTTATTTAAATAAGATTTCAAGAAACTCTTTAATGTATTTTTCGATCTTACTCTATTTTGGATAGAGATTCTTTATTGTAGCTTAAATTTTACTTCTTCAATAATTAATAAGATGAGGAACAAACTGCAAAAAAAATTTCAACCCATTTAAAATCTTAATTAGCCATAGTTTATCAAAAATATCTTTCAGTAATGGAGGTCTATATATTTGAATCTCTTGACTAATGAGGAAAATAGACAGAGTGAATTCTTCTTTTGAGGTATCAACTTAGAAAGAAAAAAGCAATGAACTTGAGAGGCAAAATAAAAAAAAATGTAGAAATAATAGGTGTACTCAAAACTTTAAAGGTGAAAAAATCACTACTCTGATGCTTTTTCAGCTGTACAATAATTTAAGATGAGAATTCCATCTTAAAACTTCATGTAACATATTTCAGAAATACCCTTTCAGATATTTCTGAAATTTATTACACAGTATGTTCAGAAAATTGACAGCCTTTTTCTTTATAATTTCAACATTTTTGCCTTCTAATTAACCACTGATCATATTAATTTTCATTCTTCTTCATTAGAATTAAAAATTGTATCTTATTAATTAAATATGTATTAGCCTTTTTTTAAAACAATATTCAAATGTGAATATACTTAAAGAAATGTTTTAAAAAAAATACAACCAAATATTTTTTTTTATATAATTAAAACACATTATTAAATCATTCAATATTGATTTAAGCGAGTTTGGCTGCTTAAGTGATTATATATTATAATTATTTTTTTGGCGTTTCTAGATATATTACTTTTTATAACATTTTTTAATTACTGTATTAATGTCCTTAAATTTTGAATGATATCTAAACATTTGTTTATATGACAAGGGATAGATATGATGCTAACAGATTTTATAATACTATTTAAATAAGAGTGTAAAATTCACAGTTAGAAACTTTCCGATAGATTTGAAGCCTGGTATTTTAATATATGATTTTTTATTTGCACTCTATTTTATTATAAATTCCTCCTTTGCATTTTTTAGTTTACTTATTTTAAAATTTAGAAAGCTAGTGTCTCAATGTTTGGTATTAATTACTGTAATAATATTTGTGGTAAGCTTTTTTTGAAAGTACATAATTTTTTTGAAGCTA
>CAJJDM010000063.1:227247-305421 GCA_905182975.1 Paramecium primaurelia | reverse complement strand
ATATATTATTTTTTAAGTAGAATAATTATAAATCGTTATTTTCTTTTATAAGAGTTATGAAATAAGTAATAAAACTATTTTTTTGGTTTTGTACATTTTATTTTTTAATCAATTTTAAGATAAATATTGATTTATAAATCCATAACTAAAGTTATCTATTGTTTAGTAAATGCCATTAAATCCATCTTTAATATTTTTAATTTTTTATAATTAATTTCTTGATTTTTTTGGCTTAGATTGTAATTATTTTAAATTGGTATTTTATTTTCATTATCTAAATTTGAATTTACTAATTTTTCTATATTAGGAGTTCTAGATCTATTAAATTTTCTTTCCAAATCTTCTTTTTCTTATACCTTCTCTAAAAGATTCTCTTTTAGAGTCAATACTATTCAAATTTTAATCCTAACTGTAAAAATTTTAATTTTTATTCATCATTATTAAATAATAATGGTAATTATTAACCATATATATACTATTTATCTTCTCGTTTTCCATGTAATTTATGTAAAAACATTTTTCCCTTTTTATTACTCTATTAATGTCAATCAGGTCAAATTATAAATTCCTGCTGATGCATTATAATCTATGATAAGTATCAAGACTTTCTTTTTTAATTTAGATCCTTATGATTAAAAGATCAACTTTTCTAAATATTTCCATTATTTTTTTATGAAATATAAACAATTTGATTTAACAGCTATTCTTATATATAATTATTTACTTAGAAAAAACCAAAAAAAAAAATCGTAGTGGATATATTTTCTTTTTTAAATTATATAATTGATCATCTGATGAATTATTATTATTAGTATAACAATTTTAAGTCTTTAGAGTCCAAAAACCCTGTTTAACTATTCATCATCATCTAGACTGATAAAATATGGTTTCGAGAATATATGTTAGTGATGTCATTTATAGTATAAATTATTTTTTATTATTTTTATGTAAATTCTTACAGATATTAATCAATACTCTCCTAGGATGTTCATGAATAATTAATCCTTGAATACTAAGGTTGGTTGGGGTCACATAGGATCTGATTTGTAAAACATGATGATGAGAATAATTTTTCTGGGGATAATAATAATAAATTATAGAAAGAACTAATAAATTTTATTTTTATCAATTCATGTATTTTAAAATAAATTTTTTATCCTTAAGCTTCATAGATTTGAATAAGGTTTAGAATAGAATCACCCTGCATAATTAATGAATTTCAAATTCTTAATTGGTATTATAAAAAGAATTCTACATGAAAGATATATTATATTAATTTTCATTTTTGGAGATAAAATATATAAAACCTATAATTTAGTTTTCAATTAATAGGATATTAAATTGTTAGGGGAAACAAATCTAAATTACATCAATTAGAAAGTTTCATTTTGATTATAAAATAATTTCGATCTTCATATATCAGTGATTATATTTTCTCTTTTCCATCTTAAATTTCTGTATTCAAATAATTATATTCTTACTAATTTTCACCTTTTTACAATCAGAGAATTAAGTTATTTAACTGTCATTTTCATTTTATATTATTAATAACAACTAGAAAGCTCATCTTAATTAAAATTAAAGACTCTATACTAATAATTAAGTGAATGATTTTATTTTGAAAAATACATAAAAAATTATAAGTTGCTACTTTAACAGATAATTAATTATTTAATGATTATCTATTTAATTACATCGGTCCTATTTAAATATACCAAATAAAAACAGCCAAAAAATTAAAAAAACTTCTACCCTCTCTAGAATAAATTAGTATACTACAATCTAGATATAGGTTTGTAGTAAAATATTAGAAAATATAAGCATAAGTTAAAAAAAATTTGAAAAATATATTTTATAATTTTTATGGTTTTACTATAATTCACTTTCAATAATAGTCATGAAAATAATTGACTACTAACAACTTATGAGTCTTTTCTTAATTTGTATATAAATTTTAAAAACTACCAAACGATCAAAATTAATTCTATTATTACCCCTTTAGATAATATAATTATTTGAATCAAACCCAGTAGAATTTTTTTTTCTTCATTAAAATATTCTGTAAACTCTTCTATGTATAAAAATGAACTAATGATAAAAGCTAATACTGATATCTCAACTACCATTTAAACAATATAATTCTTTTAATTAAAAATAAAACGATAATTATATATGAATTTAATCTAAAAAATGCTTGTCAGAAAGAGTAATCCTAATTAAAGTATTTAGGAATTTTAAAAATAAATCAAAAATGTTAAAAAGAAAAATTGTCTACTAAAACTTAGAATTTCAAACCTTAAAATCTTATTGATCTGTGTAAATTTATATTTAACTTCGAAAATATTTAGTAAGATAATAAAATAAAAAATAAGAATTATGCTTGCTATAATAAGTTGTAAAATATCTAAGTAATTTTGAGTTTATATGTTTCGTGTATACAATAATGTTTTAAATATCATATCCCAACCATTTAAAAGTAAGGCTTTTTATATTCCTTAAAAAGATATATAATTTTCCAATTTAAGCAAAGTTAAACAAATGTTATAAAAGGATTTACTAAATTTGAAAATTATATTTGAATTTATGTATTAAGATAAAGATGACATAAACTAAAAGTACTTTGAACAAAAAATCGATTTATACATAACATTTTTAATCCATTTAAACAACAGAATAAGGAATAAAAATATTAAACCTTAAATTATTTGACATTAAAGATTGATAATTAAACTTGAGTTTTATTTGTATAAATTAAACTTTCCATCTGAATATTCTTAATTTGATTCAATATTGATAAATTTTAAAAATTATTGAAATTGCATAAAATCTAATAGTGGTTGAACAGTTATCATATCATTTATAGAAAAATAAATCTCTAGATTTTCAGGAAATTAGAGATTGATGTATCTTAAGTATTACTAAAATTAAAGAATTCCCAAAATTTCAACAAATAACTCTCCACTTCCTAATAGAAGATTTACACCAGTAATTCCAGACAAACCATATATTATATATTAATTAAGGCTTTTTAACTTAGTTGAATAATCTTTTTATTTTTCATCTAGATATTTTGGATATTATAATGTTATAGATCTTTCAAAGTCTTCTAAAGCAGCATTATTTATATTAACAACTGTCTGATTTAATAATATTTTCAGGATTGGTCTAAATTCAAGTAATTAGTAAACTTCTATTTAAACAACATATTCTCCAAAACTCATATATAATCCAACATCCTAAATTATATTTAAATTACTATTCCATTTCTTCTTATCTATATTTAATAATTCAAAATTTATAGTTTCTGATAAAAGTTAATTTGTTAGTATCTTTACTTATTCATTAAATTAGATGCTTATATATTATTTATTTTAAGTCATATTGAGATAATTAATTACTAAGTTTGGAGCCTTGACATATGTGCATTAACTAGGAGAATCTCTAATTATTGTGATACATTTCCAATTTTATTAAATTAAACAATCTTAACATCCATCGGCTGGTTAATCATTTCCATCATCACATTTCTCTTATTCTTAAAGTAATCCGTTTCCGCATTAATTAACACATTTATCATCTATTAAAATGAAGTTTCTTTGACATAAAATATCTAAGGGATTCTTAATTTCATCTTTATTTTTATCTATATCTTAATTCTAATTATTTAAATATTCTATTTATTAACATTAAGCTGTTTGATTATTTAAGATATATTAATTATCACATTTTTTACAAAATCCTCCTTTTTCACAATCAAGACAGCCTAATGAACATTCATATTTACATTAATAACATCCATCATTTGGTTCAAAATTTCCATCATCACAATCTTCAAATCCAGCTATAATAATTCCATCACCACAGATTGGTATACATGATTATCCTTCTAATTGATAATGGTCTTAACAAAGAATACAAACTTAGTAATTTAAGCATATAAGACAATTTGATTTGCATTCAAGTAGGCAATCAAAACATCCATCATTTTTAATCTAATTTCCATCATCACATTATTCAGATGAATATTAAATAATTAATCCATCTCCACAAATAGAATAACATTTATTATCTCTAAGTTCCCATCCAATCTCACAAAATTAACATTTCTAATCTATACAAAGTTAACATCTTAAATCACAATTTTATTAACATTTGTAGCATCCATCAAATTAAATATTATTTTAATCATCACATATTTCAAATTGTGAAATGATACCATCATTACATAAAGGTATGCACCTTTGCCTGTTTAAAGAAAATTCAAATCCATCCACACATTGTAAACACATTCCAAATTAACAAATTTAACAAAATTCTATACATTTAAATTTGCATTTGTAACAAAAATAATTAGATATTAGATTAGCATCATCACATTCCTCTTAACCTTAAATTATTCCATCACCACATATAGGAATACAATTTTCTAGAAATTCATCTTAAATCCAACCTTCTCTGCAAATCAGGCATGTATCATAAACTTATTCCAAACAACCTTCTTTAAAACTTTAAATTTGTACTTCTGACTAAGAGTAAAATAATTCAAAATCTCTAATCTTACTATAAATTGAATTTGATTAAGTTTTAATATCCAGTATAAACACAGGACCATAATGATTTGTTATTAATATTTCTACTAAATAATTGGTACTAATAGTTTATTCACCATATAAATAGTCTACTATTATAGTATTCCAATCATCTTTAAAAAACCTTATTAATATATATTAATGAGGAGGTATTTAAGTAGAATATGTAATTTGAGTAAATACTACAAATTCGCATCTTCCACAAAATAAGTTGGTAATATAATTTGTTGCGAAAGTCCATCCATCAAAATTCGTAATCAACTTGTAATTAAATGAATATTAATGTAATTTCCATTAGAATTAATGATTAGGATAATTCTCAATGCATCCAGCACTTTCATACTAACATTTAATGATACTTAAAGTGAATGATTTCAATCCTCCATTATAAAATTTTGTATCAATCCAAATAGATCTTCTGTTATGAGAATAAATTATAGAAATAGTATGTATTTATTCTGAATTTGAATTACCACAAATATTATTTTAATCAGATACCACTAATGCATAATCCATTTTTATAAAATTGATTGCAAAATAAAGTGGAGCATAATCATCAATTCTTTGTAATTAACAATAATAATTACCTTAAAAATTCTGCCTCTATTTTAATATGAGAATGAGGTTCTAAATCAACAAATATCCTGCTAATAAAAAAAAAATTATTAGGTGAACCGAAATATTTATGCACTCCACAAGTAAAGAAACTAGAATAACCTTCTAAATCTTCCCATCCTATTAAATATCTATAAATTAATAAATTACCATCTATTATGTTAAAATTTGCTTGAAACTGATAAATCACTGTTTGATAAGTTGCATTAACTAATAAAAAGAGTAGTATCATAAAAATAAATTTTAATATTTCAAAATGAATTAAATGTACATAAATTAAGATAAAAGACAGATTATTAATTTATAAACAAATAAAAATAAAATTGATAATTCAATTCGCTGTTCTCAACTAACAATCTAATAAGAAAGATTTATCCTTTTTAAAATACTTTTAAGAGTATTTAGAATTTCAAACTACATCGAGGCAAGATCAAAAAGTAATAATATTTCCTTTAATTTTAAATTTCAAAAGAATGTTTTAGTTAGCCCAAAATTACGAATGAAAAGTTGGTTAATATATAATTTTATGGCTGTTGCAGGTATATTTCATCTTCCTTGATTCCTATTCTAATCAAAAAAATTAAAAAATAATTTACTACAATCTTGAAAAAAATATGATTTTTTTACACTTAATGACTGGAAGACTTTTTTGCAGAAAAACGGAAAGAAAGTAATTTGACAATTCTATTAGCCTTCAAAAAGATTTTTTGATTCTCTATGTTAATATGAGTTGAGATCCTATCTCAATAATTTAATAATTGAATGGTTACTAGTATTGAAATCAAAATGAATCAAAAATGATCTTTTTATTGATATTTGCAAATTCTGAGCTTGTTTTATTTTTTGGAGAATTAATTTAGAACTAATAGAATTTTGTCCAATGATTAGAAATTTTTAAATGTTTCGATTTCTCTTGAAATATTTTTAGTTTTGAAAATAACCAATTATATCATTATTGAATTTATGGAGAAGAGATTATAATCAAATGATACAGATATAATTATGAATAATTTATTTATTTTTTCGCATTATAAATAATAATTATCAAGCCTTATATTTATCAAAATTTGTTTAAGAAATCATTTCTGTCCAATTTTTATTAAGATTAGATGGTTCTATCTTTTCCCTCCATTCTGCATAAGAAAATTCTCTTTAACAAAAATTTAAAATTTAATCTAATGATATTGATTTATTAGGTAATGAGCAAGCTAAAAAATAAATAGTATCTTTAATTGTTTTTTATAATTTACTAAACTCTTCAATTTCTTTCTAAGGGTATTCAGCTAAACCATCTGTGTAAAAAAGAATTATTGAACTAAAATTAAATGAGAAATATTACTTATTGAATTCTGGATATTCTTTTAAGAGTAAAAATGTCTATTTAAATGCAGGCCCATATTTTGTTCCACCACTCATATAAGTAATTAATTTTAACTATTCCTGAATTTTCAATTCTTGACATTTTATAACAACTCTTGCATCATTGTTAAATATCACAACACTTACTCTAGCATTTTCTTTCTTACTTATTTATTAAAATTATGTTTCGATACTCTTAATAACAGAATTCCATTGATCCTTCATAGATCCAGAATCATCTAGGATGAAAATATAGTGTGTTGAACTATGCTGCTAATACATAGTCAGATCATATTTTTTTAAATAAAGAACACGCTATTTTAACTCTTTTGATAATTCATCACAAATCTTTTAGCCAATTCCTCCATTCCAAATTTCAATCATCTTTTATTTATTTTATTATAATTGCTCTGTTAATAAAATATCCTTAAAACTCCAATTCTTATAGTATGCTTTAATTTCTTTCCAGGTTTTAATCTTAGAAGTCTCCTTTATTAAAATCTCTGTCTCGTCAACTATTTCCTCGCAAGTAAAGAGTGATGGGGAGTTTCGAATCAATATCTTATTCATTCCTTATTAATATATATAATATGTACCTCTTAATTAATGACCATTTTTGCACTTATGTTTATGATTTTTATCTAAAAAGTCCTCACTATCACATTTTCTATTACAAGTAGGACATGATTAGTCACAACCATTCATAATATTTTTCATCTCTTGAAATTTTCCTTTTAATTGAAATTCATCAATAGATGTTTTTAATGTTTAACTTTATTCATAAAAGATAGAAATTTAGGATATAAATTCTTTCAAAAATTCTGATAGGTATAACATGTTAATACCCATCTAATTTTTTTAAATTTCTTCCATTGGAAGGATAACTTCTTTAATATTCTAATCAGGTAAAAATATCTATTTGTATTTTAATTGTTCTATATTCCCAATATTATATCCTAAAATATAATATAAAATTAAATATGATGATAACTTTTGATTTTCAAAACCAAAATTTTAATCTTAAGGTTATAATTTCTGGAAATTAGTTATTCTATCAAGTAAAATTGATGTATTATTTTTTATTAAATTTAATTGATTTTACACATAAGGTTATAATTCTAATTATTTTTCAATTTCTTTTTGAAGATTTTATATGAACTATCCAATATATTTATTCAGGAATCCTATTTATTTACTTAGGTATTCAATAATTGATTCTTCTAAACTTTAACCTTAAATTATATCCTCCTTTTTAATAATAAGTAATTATTAATCTAAATCTTTTATCAGTTAATAAGAGGTCATTTATTTTTATTTAATTTATTTTGTTACATTTCCATTATTTTCTTTGTAAAACTATGATATACAAAGTCTATAAATTAATTTTGCCTATTATATTGCTTAATCTTTGCAATCCTACAATTGGTTTTGCTTTATTGCATTTTCATATTTACATTTCATTATTGCTTTATTTTCCAAAAATTTATTTTATTCTTTTTCATACATTTTCAATTTATCATAACAAATAAATCTCCAAATAATAAAAAATGCAAAAAATTATAGCTTTCGAATTAACAATTGACTAAATTCAATCCCAAAAAAAGCTAATTCTTTATTAATTGATTCGAGTTTATTTTCAACTTTTTATATTAATCCTTATAATAATTGTCTACTATATTATGTCACATCTTCATCCATGGAAATTATTTACCAAATATCCGAACCTGAATACGACTGCTTTGGTTAAGATTATTTTGAATCATAAATTTAATCTTAAATTATATTATAAATATTTGAGCATAATTTAATCCATCCTTAATTTTCATTCATTATTTCTATAAATAAAGATGGAAAATATTCTGAAAAATCTTATATATCCATTTGATTATTTTTTTAAGATATAATATAATTAAACAAATGTTGATATAAGGGTCTTTTGTAACTTTATGAAAATTTTATTGAAACATGCTCTTTGAGAATGAAATATTGATTTTTTAATTTCTCATCCATATCTGTTAAATTTTTTTAATATCCAATTAATTAGGGAAACTTTTATTAGATTTATTTGAAAATAAAAATGTTCATTGGTTAGGATTTAGCTTGAGATTCTTATAAAGAATTTACTAGATTATCAATAATAAGACTTTCATTGATTTAGTTAAATGGCTATATATCTTTTCTTTGTATATTTTGGGTATTTTGAAAAATATATTAATTTTGAAAATTCAAAATATTACTATTTGGATTTTGATTACTTGTGATTCTTTGAATACCTAAGTTATTATGATAACTGAATGAATTTGGAATATTTTGACAAATTTGTTAAAATGAAATACTAGTTTATTGATAATATTGAACATTGGAGTAGAAGTTTTTTGGATCAAAACATTCAATTTTATTTTAAAAAATAGGAAATTTGGTTTAAGATTATGTGGGTTATGGGTTTTATTGAATTTCTGGTTATTGAGTTGATTGTTTGTAAGTTCCATAAAGAATTTATTTGAAATTCAAAAATTTCCTCTTAACTAAATTAAGAACATTCTCCAAAATTTTCTTTTCAAATTAAATAGGCAATTGATTCAATATAGTAAATAATTCTTAAATTTCTAATTTTTACTTTTCCTCATCTTTCTTTTGCTTTATTATTTCAATTAACACTGACTTTAAATTATTTTTAACTTCATCAACAATTTAACTTTTTTTTATGACTTGATAATTAATTTACTTTTGCAAGTACTTCCATGGATCAATTAAAGGAGATTTAGGCATGTTGTCAAGTCTTTTTTAAATATCTTCCTCAAAAATTTATTAATATTATTATTTACTCTATTTATTCAGAGTATTAAAAGAATTCTTTTTTTGAAAGTCTTTCAAAAATAGAGAGCAGATTTTCTCCATTTGACTTTCTTTTTTTTCATTTGGCTCCTATTTGTTTATTACTTTTATAAAATAATCAATTTAATCTTCCAAATTTTCTGATTTGAACTAATACTATATCTTATATTTCTAAAAACAGACAAATAATGCTTTTTGAAATTCTATGTGCAAGTTTTCAATCTCTTTGTTAGATGATTCAACTTATTCATTCCACAATTATTCAAATTTGTTATTTCTTAAATTTAAGTTTTCTTATAATTTTTTTAATTATCCTTAATTATTTAATAACTCACTGACAATCTATTCAAATTTTGCAGAGACAAGACTATATTGAAATTATCTCCTTAATTAGTGAATCTTTTATAAGATTATTAAAGATCCTTCTAAACCAATTGCATAGTATACTTCTGCTATATTACCTTCTACTTTTTTTATAATTGCATCTGAAATAATTTAATATGAATATTCTTTTTATAAATCCTTTAATATTTCATCTTTTTAATTATAACATGATTATAAAAAACCATCTTAAACATCCTTTTGTATAGAATTATAATTTTCTAAAGAATTATTTGATTCACTCTTTTCTTAGATCAATTGAATGATATAATCAAAATCTGGAAATTTTTCATTTGCTTTGGTCATTTTCTCTGTTGCAATTTTGTTAATGGTTTCATAATCTTTTTACTCTTTTAAATCTGAAAACTCTACTAAATCAGGTAATTTTGAGACAATTTCCCAGCACGATTCAACTTTATTAATAAACGCATCCCAAGTTAAAATTTAATGATGATTATTTTTAGTTTTTTTATACTTTTAGATATACTTTTCTATTATTTTTATTCCAAATTTCAAGGCATTTTTGGAATAATCTTATTGGTTAATTTCTTAATATTAGATAGAGTCATTCTATGATTAAGAATAATATTTTTGCCACTCTTTAGAAATTGTAGCCATTCCCAAAATTTAGATATTATCCTCATGTATATCTAAATGCTCAACATATTTAATTTAATTATTATCTTCATCAACTAAGCTTTTTTCAGCATCTAAATTTTTTCCTATATCTTCAATTTAGTTTAATAATTTAAATTTTTCATTTTCGTTTAATTAACTATTTTAATTGAAACACCAAGAAAATTATTTTAAGAATTTTAATTTAGAATATTTTGCAAGTGTGTAAAAACTGGCTTCAATTAAATTATGAAAAGTAGAATGAATTTCACCTTTCACATTGAATATAAGAATATCACTTATTTAAATTATGAAAAGAGTAATTTTTTTATCAAATTCTGGATCTTATTAATGAGGATTTTAAAGTCCTTCTGAATCTAGCAATAAAATATAATCAAATAAATTATCAAATTATTCTTTATTTGATATTTTTAATAATTATAGAAATAATCCTTTTGTACATCGTCCCATACTAGTTAAAAAATGGCACCCAAATATTCTGTTTAACAATGTAGATTTTCCAGAACTTTATGGCCCCAATATACTTAAAAACAGTATTTTATTATCTCCTTTATCTAATAAATTTTCTCGTAATTGATGTAAAAAGTTTGAATCTATGCTAAGATCATCTCCATTTAAAAATTCGAAAGGTTCTCCTTTTTTTATTAATTAACATACAATAACTATTGGGCTTTAAAGAAAGGAACTATTTCCTTTAATAACTTCCCTCCAAAATAATTCAATACTGATATTTTGGGTTGTATATTTATTTTCTAAATTTTTCAAACTCTTCTCTAGAATTTGTATTTCTTATTCTTCTTTTATAGACTTAAGTTATTCTTTAACTTTCTCTATCTTTAAATTTAAATCTTTAAGATTCCTTGAGTTGAATTTTGCAATTTTTTCAACAAAACTTATGTAAGTAATGTAAAAATGGTTCTATTCAAAAATTTAACTAAAATATTTTATTAATAGTGATTCATTAAAATTATGTTAAGTATTTTTTTCTTCAAAATTATCAATCTCTTTTGTAATTAATATGAGATTTTCTTCAGTTTATTTAATTTTTTGCTCAATCTCTTATTTTTCTTTCTTTTTTTGATCTAATCTTCCCTATTTATCACTATTTTTATCGCATTTAATCTAAATTATGGCATTTTATTTTTTTTCTAACTCTTATTCATATGAATTTTTAGTATAATTTAATTGTTATCTTTATTTTTTTAACGATTTTAATCTCCATGCTAAATTTCTTAATGGAAATGCTTAAATTGAATAAAATCCATCTTCTTACTTTATGATTTTCTCTAATTCGAAAGTTAAATCTGTAAGAATTTTTTAAGATTGCTTTATTTCATCTTCATTAACATTAAAAGCTTTACAAATATTTAAAAAGGATTCTTATATTTCTTCTTCTTTGACTGTTTCATTTTTATTATCTATTTTTTTTATAATAAATTCTTTTATTTTTTTTCTTTCTTCTTTTTCTTCAGCCTTATTCTCTTATCTTTGTAAATTAGGTATCTGATAAACATCAATACCTTTTTATTAAATCATATTAAGCTTTTCTTAATTTAATTACTTTTGTTCTGAGTCTCGAATGATTAGAACAATTTTAGGATTAATTTTGAATTCCATTTTTTCATACAATTCCATTAACTTATCCACATTTTCTTCAAATTCATCATCTGATTGCATTTATATAATCCAAAATTAAAAAAAGGGAAGTAATGCTTAATATATTTCATCTTCTAACTATCCATGCACATCAGCTATTAAATAATTTCTACTTCCATTAAAGGAAAAATCAAATTAACAATCTATTGAACTATTGTTTATTAAAGATTTATCAGAAACTTCAAATTTTGAATCTTCATATTCAGCATAAAATATCATATTGATTAACTCTGATTTTCCAAATTAATTCACAATTTTGCTTAAAGAAAAATTGATTATTGGAAAATCATTTGATAAAAGATAAAACATATTTGAATTTAAGATATAAAAGTCTTTATTTGAAGTAAAATTCTTTTCTAATTAAGGGTTTTGATAAAGTAATGGAACAGGATAGCTTTTCGAATGTAGTTTTAATAGCATAACTTAAAGTTCTTTATCTGAATTATTGTAAAGTAATTAAAATAAAGATTTTAAGTTCAAAGATTCATTCTTTCTACCATCCTGACTATTAATAAAGCTTAATAAATCTTCTGGTGATTCTCTCCTTTTAATAATATTAAAATAATAAGGAAGCAATTTCTTGAAATTATTTTCATTAGTTTTATCTTTTAACCATTCTTAAATAATATCCTCTTTATTGTTTTTCGAAGTTAATGAAATATTAAATTCTTCCATTTTTATCCTCATTTATTTAGGATATTATTAAAAAATCTCATTTTAATTAACAAATCTTGACATTTTTATTTAGGATTTATTTTCTAAACCATTTTATAGATGAAGAAGGTTAATCTTTTATATTTTAGAAAAATCATCAATTTACTTGTCTTCACAACCTTTAGTTATAATTTATAAAAAGATCTATTTTAGTTTATCAGATAAATCATTAGTAGCTAAAAATTTTAAGATATGTATTTGTTTATTAAACCCTTGGCATTGATTTTATTAAGTAATCAACTGATAAAACATAATTTTTTTTGAAATATTTACTACTTCATTTAAATTTGATTCTTATAATTCTAAATTTTGGAATTTAAATTAGTCACATTTATTCTTAAATTCTATCTCGTAATCCTCCTATTATTTGTAGCCTTCTTTGAAATCTTAATCTTAAAGATTACTATAGAACACTATTTTTTGTAAAACATATCTGAAAATTAAGTTTTTGTTTTGTGAACTAATATATTAAATAGAATTTTCACATACTTATTACTTAAATTAAGATATTTTCTGTAATTTCTATTCAATTTCTTATATTTTATCTTTTAGTTTGAATTATTCAATATATTAAATCCAAAAATAGAACACTAGCTTAAAATATAGAAAATCTAAATTTTGATTAAAATTTTCTGTTAAAGAAATGTATGAAATCAAATCATCTTTATTTATTTCTTTATTTTTTACATAAAGTAAATTTTTCATAAACCCCAATAAATTATCAAAATGAGATCCAAGTTTGATAGTAAATAATTCAAACAAAAAAAAGATTTATTAATCTTTACAATTTTAGTATAAAATATCTTTTCCTTATTGTACTGATATTTCTTTGAATTAAACCTTCTGAATACAATTTTGAAACATTAATTGTGTTTTCTCATTTTAAATCATAGCCTCTTAAATATAATTTTCAAATTTATATATTTAATTTTCTAAAAGACAACCTACTAATTAATGAATTTATCCTTTTATTTCATTATCACATTCAAGAAAGAACAATTTAATAAGCTGTATTAAATGGAAAAAAAATTGTATTAAGTCTTATCTTTTACTATTTCTATAAGTTCAAAAATTAAATGAATGTTATTTTTTAATTATTTAAGAGGAATAAGATAATCTTTAATCTAAAAAGGTATCAAATTCTATTTGCAATATTGCTCATTTTTTAATTCCTAAAGAATTAAATCAAATTATTTTTCATTTAAATTATCTTAATACATCTATTTGTAACCGTCAATTTATTCTTATGTGTTATTTTGGTTTATATTTATTTGTCTAAAATAAGGCAGGTTTAGAAATGAGGCTTTTGGGAAATTTTTATGTAAGAATAAGATTTTTTCTTTCTTATTTTCATTATCTAATTTTTCTAGTAATACTTTCAAATCATCTTCTATGTGTTCATCATTTAAATGAATTCCATTTGAAATCTTATCAATAATAATATTGAATTCACTATTAATTGAATCTAAATCGGAAGAAGTCTTTAATAATTAATTCATATAATATAATAGATAAGAAAATAATTTTTCTCAATTTAGAGTGATTTTTTAATTCTAACAAACTCTTTGATAGAATTAAAAAAAATTTGTAATAAAAAATTTTACAATTCGCTAATTCAAACATATATGATCATTTAACATTTAAAGGCTTTTGGTAAGTTGAATCAATCTCATTTCAATCTTTAATTATAGTAAGTCTAAAAATTTACTAAATCTTTAGATCTCTTTTAGGCATATTGATTAATAATAATTACTAAAGTCTATTTTAAAGTAAGTAATCTATTCAAATTATTAAATGTATTCACTTCAGTTCATTTTGATTATTTAGCCTTCCCTCCTTTCAAATATTATCAACTATATTGTATAACTATTTAAAAAATTCTTTTGCCTATCAATCCTATCACCTATTAATTATCATAGCTCATTTGTTAATTTCAAATTAAAAAAATATATTTATTCAAAATTTGAATACATTTTCATAATGTAAGGTATATCTTTTATTCTTATTAACATTAAAAATTGAAAAGAATTATAATTTTTCTGATAAAATTTCCTTATAACACCCTCCTATATAAACTATTTGATTACATAATATTGACTTGAATAGATAGATAAGGCTATAACTGAATTTCGAAATGTTTCTAAAAATAATAGTAACAAAATGTAATAAAGCTTCTATAAAGGAAAAATCAACAACTTGGGTATAGGATTTAAAAAAATGGTGTAAGTGAAAAGAAAATTTTTGAACCTGTGCTTTAAATTGATCTTTGTAATATTGTTCTGGTTCTCATATGTTGAAACAAATTTATTCATAACTTTAAAATTTCTCATAAAAGTATATCATCATATTACTTATATAAATGGTATAAATTTTAAAGCCAATATTAATTATTGATAGGTTTTACAAACAATATAACAGTACTTGAATTTAAATTCTTATTCATACACTATCTATTCCCCAAAAANTATAGAACACTATTTTTTGTAAAACATATCTGAAAATTAAGTTTTTGTTTTGTGAACTAATATATTAAATAGAATTTTCACATACTTATTACTTAAATTAAGATATTTTCTGTAATTTCTATTCAATTTCTTATATTTTATCTTTTAGTTTGAATTATTCAATATATTAAATCCAAAAATAGAACACTAGCTTAAAATATAGAAAATCTAAATTTTGATTAAAATTTTCTGTTAAAGAAATGTATGAAATCAAATCATCTTTATTTATTTCTTTATTTTTTACATAAAGTAAATTTTTCATAAACCCCAATAAATTATCAAAATGAGATCCAAGTTTGATAGTAAATAATTCAAACAAAAAAAAGATTTATTAATCTTTACAATTTTAGTATAAAATATCTTTTCCTTATTGTACTGATATTTCTTTGAATTAAACCTTCTGAATACAATTTTGAAACATTAATTGTGTTTTCTCATTTTAAATCATAGCCTCTTAAATATAATTTTCAAATTTATATATTTAATTTTCTAAAAGACAACCTACTAATTAATGAATTTATCCTTTTATTTCATTATCACATTCAAGAAAGAACAATTTAATAAGCTGTATTAAATGGAAAAAAAATTGTATTAAGTCTTATCTTTTACTATTTCTATAAGTTCAAAAATTAAATGAATGTTATTTTTTAATTATTTAAGAGGAATAAGATAATCTTTAATCTAAAAAGGTATCAAATTCTATTTGCAATATTGCTCATTTTTTAATTCCTAAAGAATTAAATCAAATTATTTTTCATTTAAATTATCTTAATACATCTATTTGTAACCGTCAATTTATTCTTATGTGTTATTTTGGTTTATATTTATTTGTCTAAAATAAGGCAGGTTTAGAAATGAGGCTTTTGGGAAATTTTTATGTAAGAATAAGATTTTTTCTTTCTTATTTTCATTATCTAATTTTTCTAGTAATACTTTCAAATCATCTTCTATGTGTTCATCATTTAAATGAATTCCATTTGAAATCTTATCAATAATAATATTGAATTCACTATTAATTGAATCTAAATCGGAAGAAGTCTTTAATAATTAATTCATATAATATAATAGATAAGAAAATAATTTTTCTCAATTTAGAGTGATTTTTTAATTCTAACAAACTCTTTGATAGAATTAAAAAAAATTTGTAATAAAAAATTTTACAATTCGCTAATTCAAACATATATGATCATTTAACATTTAAAGGCTTTTGGTAAGTTGAATCAATCTCATTTCAATCTTTAATTATAGTAAGTCTAAAAATTTACTAAATCTTTAGATCTCTTTTAGGCATATTGATTAATAATAATTACTAAAGTCTATTTTAAAGTAAGTAATCTATTCAAATTATTAAATGTATTCACTTCAGTTCATTTTGATTATTTAGCCTTCCCTCCTTTCAAATATTATCAACTATATTGTATAACTATTTAAAAAATTCTTTTGCCTATCAATCCTATCACCTATTAATTATCATAGCTCATTTGTTAATTTCAAATTAAAAAAATATATTTATTCAAAATTTGAATACATTTTCATAATGTAAGGTATATCTTTTATTCTTATTAACATTAAAAATTGAAAAGAATTATAATTTTTCTGATAAAATTTCCTTATAACACCCTCCTATATAAACTATTTGATTACATAATATTGACTTGAATAGATAGATAAGGCTATAACTGAATTTCGAAATGTTTCTAAAAATAATAGTAACAAAATGTAATAAAGCTTCTATAAAGGAAAAATCAACAACTTGGGTATAGGATTTAAAAAAATGGTGTAAGTGAAAAGAAAATTTTTGAACCTGTGCTTTAAATTGATCTTTGTAATATTGTTCTGGTTCTCATATGTTGAAACAAATTTATTCATAACTTTAAAATTTCTCATAAAAGTATATCATCATATTACTTATATAAATGGTATAAATTTTAAAGCCAATATTAATTATTGATAGGTTTTACAAACAATATAACAGTACTTGAATTTAAATTCTTATTCATACACTATCTATTCCCCAAAAAATGTATTTACCTTTTTGAAAATATCATAAATGAATTATCCTCAAAATTTTAATAAAGCATTATCAACTATTTATTTCCTTTCATTAGAAATTTTATCATTGGTACATGTCTACCTTGGTTTTTCTTACTCACTTATTTGATTATACTTTATAAGAAGGAAAAGAGAATAATATATAAGTATTTTATTACCACCATAATCCTCCTTTAATGTTAGTTTATGAGTTATTTCTGTTTAAATTTATTTGTAACAAATAAGTAGGCAACCTACAAATGTTTTAGGAAACGTATTTGAAATCGAAATATTAATAAAAGGAATATTGAAAAAATACTTAATAAAAGAACTCGAGGATAGAATTAATTTGGGTAATTTAGATAAATATATTAGATGCATCTACTTTCAGCCTAACTTACAACTCGTTCATATCAGAATAGCCAGATAGTTGCTAAGTGTTTAATTTACATCCAAAAACTGATGCTAAGTCTTAGGTTTATGAAAATAGACATTAATTATAATTGAATCATTATAGTTTTTAATTATTTTCAATTTACTTATTCATAAACAATTTCAGACTATTTTAAAATAAATATTCTATACTTAACAAATCTGAAAATTAGATGTTTATCTTTATAAACAAAAATCTTAGGTTTTAAACTACTGCTACTCTTAATTCTTAATTAATAATATTATATAATTTAAAAATAGACTTATATATTCATAAAATTTTTGAATTGAAAATAATCGTTTATCTAAAAAATTTGATGAGTGAGTATTGGAGGAAAAATTCCATTTGATGAAAGCATATATGAGGATTGGGAAGCCTAAATAAGAATCAAAATGTGTAACTTGTATAAAACATAACCAACAGACTCACAGATTAATTTGATAAGTAATTAATTTATTTTTACTCAATCTTCTAAATTGAATTTAACAATAAAAATTAAATTTAATTAGAGTTCAAAATTTAGACTAGATAATTATTTTATTAATTTAATTCCTAAATCCTGAATTTCATAATCTGATGGCTTTGATTTTTTCAATCAGTCTTCCAACAAATTTTTTTCTACTTATTTTTTGTCTTATGGGGCCTTAGTTAGTCTTAATCCTTAGAATTAATGAAAGATCAGATTAGCTCAAAAGGAATTAATCTATTCATTAAAGAAAAAAAATTTATCCTTTTTGAATTCTATTTTACCTTCTAATTCTTAAATTCTGTTATTAACCTAATTTGTTAACATAAATTCATCATTATTAAATTTTAAATTGAAAATTTTATAGTCCAAAAGTGTTTGAGATATTATTAATTACTTTAGTAGAGATGGCAAAACGAAGAAGCTCCTGAGAATTTCCTGATATTTATAAAAGAATATATAATATTAATGAACGATAAATAACCTATTTTATCAACATGCCTATTCTCTAAAAATAAATTCTTATCCATTAAAAACTATATTTCCTTAATTAACGATGGCGCTATTATCATGAAATCTCAAATTCTATTTAAAAAAATTCTTATTATTTAAAAAATAAATTGCACTTATGAACTGAAAGAAGATTTGTATATTGTTTTAGCATCATCAAAAGTCATTGATGATTAATAAATATTTTTTGGAATGATTGAAATGTTTAGAAACGAGACAATTTTAGATTGCTTAAGATTTCTCTTTTAAGATGAAATACCAAAGTATTACAAAGAATAAATTTCATAGACATAAAATTTGTCTTTTGTGAATATTAAATATTGAAAAAAATCACCTTAAGTATATTGCTAATATTATCAAAAATATTTCTGAATATGACTTTAATAAAAGTGACCATTTATCAGAAATCTATTTTGATACTATTCAATACCTTCTTAAGAGAATATCAAAAGAAGAAAAGATTGTCGAATTGTTAAAATTTTTAGTTTCCCTTACTAGTGATGTCTGATCAGTTTGCTTCTCTGATGGAATTAAATTAGTGATTATAACTCTATTCGTTTAAGGAATGTAAAAAACAAGATAATAAATTTTAACATCTGAAATAAGTAAATAAGAGATTTTTACTTAATTTAAAACAAATCTTTAATAATAACAAAAGGGCAGTATTTATCTAAATTTTATTTAGTTAATTCATATAATATGATATTTTTTATATCTAAACAAATACTAAAACTTGAAACTAAAGAAGCTTTAATCTTTAAAGGAGAATTCCTAACACACAAAGACCTAGATTTAAAAGCCTTTTTAGAAATAGAGGAAATATTATTTTGGAAGGCTAACCTGATAATAATTTATATACTATAAATGTAATTCAAAATTGAATATAATTATAAATATATGAATTTAACATTTTTATTATTTCATTATGGGTTTATGATCAGTAAGAATTTCTTCTAATATATTACTGAAATTAGTAGGTTAGGATATCCAAAATTTAAATTTATTATTGATTGTAAGTGTAGCTGCTCTATTATTTATACTTACCTTATCTCTAGTTCAGAAAATCAATTAATTGGCTTTTTTTTTTAAATTCTTATTAATCAATTAAAAAAGTGAGAAAAAGATTGAAATAAAAAAATAAATAAATAAATTAATTAGAAATAACCAAAATTATTTTAAAGGGAATGATTTTGTGAAAATAAATTTAAGAATAAATTTAGATCATTTTGGTATAGTTATGAATTATTATTTTTTGTATGAAATATTTAAATTAATTATTCTTGAGTAGAAAGAACTAAAGATCTTAAAAAATAAATTTAATCAAATTAAAGTTGATCTTCATTAAATCACAATCAAACTAAATAATGATAAAGGTTAACAAAAATTTAATTGAACATTTCAATAAGATCTAAGTTTAAGTTTGAGCCAATGTTATAAAATAAGTATTACAACAAATGTAAGGGCTGAAAATAGCCTCTAATTATTAATAAAAATAAAGATCATACTAGTATCACTAAATTTTTGGAAACCGTTTGTAAAACATAGTTTGCTTAATTTAATATTATAATTTAGCAGTCAATAAATCTTATATTTATGGGAAACATATTCTAAACATAGCAAAGCCCAAATTAGAAGATATCTAATAAAATTCAAAATTAATATTAATTAGTCAGACCAGGATTATATTCATTTAAAGTATAAAATCTGATCATAAAATAACTAGTGATAAGTGAGAACAAAGAAAAGTTTTTTTTATTTATGCTTAAAATTAGTGGAAAAATGGCTGGTAAAATTTCATATTCTTACTAAAGTTCGAATTCTGAGAATAGCAAAAAAATAAATTGATTGTTCGAAAATAGAATCTCTATTTATAAATTGATTTTTTAGATGGAACACCAATTCAATACAAGGAAATGGTAATATAAATAAATATTATGCTTCTAAGGAATAAATTAGATTAGGAAGTTTTTGAGGCAATATCACCAGCCCAAGCAAAAATCATGAATTTAATCAGAAAATACTGTCAAAAATGTGATTGTGATGTTTAAATTATTGATTGAAGGCATTAGTTTTCACGTCTCAACATAAAAAAAGAATTTATCATTAACAATTATCTCAATGAAAAAAATATTGTGAGTTTGATGGCAACTTAGAAAATTAATTGTTATTAGTATAAAAGTAAATATTTTTTTTTACTTTGAAATTCCTTTTCAATTGTAATGTTCGAAACTTAATAATCAATTAAGTGAATGAAAGTAAAGATCGATATATAATTAGTTTTTAAGAAATGATTTTTGAAATATTTTTATTGTTATTCAATATGATATCAGATTAAGATTTCAAATTTATTATTATTGATAGAAAAGTTAAAGAAACATATAATTATGCTGATGTAAAATAAACAAAATGTTAATATGAAAAATATCAAAAACTAAATCATGCTGAAAAATTTCTAACTGCATAAAAGGCCTAAATTGTTATGACAGACATAAAAATATCATATGAATTACCCAAAGAATATATCCTAATTTTTAAACCAATAGATCGGATAAATTTATTATACAAATCCAAAAGCAGAACCATCATATATTTTTATATCATCACTAAAATCATTGTAACTCAAGAAAACTTAAAAATAATGAATTCTAGTATCATAATCCCAAAAACGAATTCTCAAAGTATTGATCTCTTAACCCTACATTAATTAAATTATTATTGCTTAATAATGATCGCACCTAGCATGGCCAAGATCTTAGAAATTATGTGGATAAATATTAAAGGGCTATGTTAATCTTTAACATCAAAAAATCTAATTTAGCTAGCATTTTCCAGTAAACCCCTTTGAATTTTGATACTATATCAGTTTAATGACCTCTTAAAATTTATCTTGTAACACTCTTATAAATATAATATACATTAAATAATTATAAATTATTGAAGACGCTTTTATGATAAATCTAATTTGTATATATGAAAGAACATTTCTAGACTTAGGAACCCAAAAATTTCTGTTTAGGTCAATAAAATTTTTTTGTTAACATAAACGTAAATTTTACATCTACAAAAGTCTTTTTTAATAACTCTTAATGCTTTCTTATAATATCGTATCTTGGTATTTTATGTAAAATAATATGATTTAATATTAAAAGTATTTTTAGTTGATATGTAAGAAATGAATAAATAATTATAGAATTATCATTTTCCGTTAAATAAATGAATAACAAAAAAGCATAATTTAAATAACCCAAAAAAAATATAATTCAATTCAATAAATTTATAGGAATGGGAGATAACTTGATTAAATATTTATATAAAATGTTTAAATCAATTTTGAAAAGTTATAAAATCAAAAAGACATAGTAAATTTATACACTTTAATTAGTAGCCTAGTACTGGTATAATGACAAAGCATTTTCGTATTTGCTTTTTAATGTATTTTCCCTCTAGATTCAAAATTAGAGTTTTAATTGCAAAGTCTCTAAATAGAAGGAATTATTTAGTAATATTTTGAATATTTATTTGAATCAAGTAGAAGCAACTTTTGTTGAATCAAAAAGTGGCGCGTTGTGAAGGTAATTTATTTTTGTGGATATAAAACAGAAAGTTTAAAACATGATAGAAATAAGGTTTGATTTTTTTTATAGAATTAAGAATTTTGTAAAAATAATTTGGAAAAAGATTGATAAATTAAATATTATATTTGTCTAATTTTACATTCAAGATTAGCAAAGAATTATTGCAAATATGTTTTGAAAATCTTGGATAAAACATAACAAATTATCAAAAATTAAATTCATAATGATAGTAAGCTTATAAAAAGGCATTCAAAAAGTCACATCATAAAGTACTAAGCGCATTTTCTTACATATATAAAAGTGAAAAGAATTAAAATCTCCAAGACTGATAAAAATTTGAATAAAATTGTTATTCAATTTTCAATAGTTATTTAACATTACTAAAACATTTTTATAAGCTTGATTGCTTAAGAAAATAAATTAGAATCTAAATTTTGGAATAAATTATTGTTCTGTATCTATTATAATTTTTTAATATTAGAACATAAGTGTAAAGCACGATTCTACATGGACAAAAAGAAGAACTTGATGATTTTTCTGAAAATATGAAATCACTAGATTTTATCTTGACTTTTGAAAGTTGTGTAAAAAAATAAAATTCTCAAAATCCTAAAAGGTATTATAAATTTATAAAAAATAGAATTGAAAATATTTTTAAAAGAGAATTTATGAAAAGGAATAAAAAAGATTGGTAATAAATACACTTATCTTATGAATATATTTCATTTCTTAAATTTAGTAATTATACAAAGTTACATATATTAATAAGTAAGATTATTAAGACCTTATTTATTTTAATTGCAATTGTAGTTGTATCTATCTTTTTCTTATATAATTAAAATATCTTTGATTTTCAGGTATTTATAATTATAAAATATTATTATTTATTCTATGTATATTCATTCCTAAAAATCTTAAATAATTAAAGTATATGTGTTTAATTCGATTCTTATATTTTTTTCATTTTAAGCTATTAAATATAGATAATAACTCGATCATAATAGATGATATATTAGTAATCAGAACCTTCAATAATTTGAAATTAAATAATTATTTTAACAGTATTTAATCTGAATTATTTAGGAAATCTCAAAATATTTTTTCCAATTAAGTTAAAATATTAGTGTGGTATTTCGATTGAATTTTATTATGACATTTAATTTTAATATATCATAATTAGATGAAAAATTAAAATGAGTTTTTATTGGAATAACTTTTCTTCAAGATAATAAATATAAATTATAAAAACTAAAAATGATATAATATCAAATTAAAAATAATTTATATAAATAACTAACATACATAGAATTTTTCGAATGCTAAAATTTGATTAGAAAAATCAAATTTAAATAAATAGTAATCACAATCCAACTAAATCAGAAAAAATTTGAAACACTTTAAAAAAATAAAACAATTAATAATGAAATTTTTAAGAAAATAAGAATAATAATTTTATTATCATTTGACTCTATCAATTATTAAGAAAAGATTCTTTCATAATATTTAATTATTTGTATTACATATTAAATGTTAGTTCATTCAGGTTTTTTGTATTTTGGAAACTAAGGTAAATTTTATAAATACATTATAATTAGGCAAACAATTTTAACTTTAAGTATATATTTGTAGTTCTCCCCCAAAATATTTTGAATCTTTAAATTTTACTATCATTCCATCATATAAACTAATGGATTTTATAAAAAAAGGAACATTTTTCGATAAAAGAGTTTAATTACCAGAACAAATACTAAAATTTTGAACCTTAATAATCACATTCGCTAAAGAAATCCACACAAGGATCTAAAATTTCAATGCAAACATCTCTAAATCCCCATGATTCTATTTTATAAAAAAGTATTACCATCATTAAGACTTTAATCTAAATTACTTTATAAAATAATCTTAGTGCTGGTCTTACCATTTGGCTAGATAAATTTATATGATTTAGACTCCAAAATAATAAAACCTAAGTTGCTTGTTGGTGTCCCTTCGAAGGGACCATATGTAAATGAGTCAACTTATACATCATCTATAATAACGTAAAATGGCTCATAGTCCCAAGAATTAAATTTTCCCATAGTAAAATTAAATCTCATTGTTCTCCCTTGGGGATAATTTAATAATAACGTAACTTTTTCATAGCTACCTCCAAATTGCCCCATAAACCATTTTCCTTGACAATTAACTACCTTGTTATTATAATTCCAAAGATGAGTATAACAATCGGCTCCTTAAGGCTCAATACAATTTTAATAAAATATGATTGGAAATGTAAAGAAAACTTTTATAAATGAAATCTATGCCATAATAAATAAATATAATTAATATAATTGGTAAACAACTCATATATTTACAATTAAACCAGATAATTAAAAAGTATGTGACAAATAAGTTGATATTATTTGTTTATTTTAAAGCCATAGTTATCTCTTTAAATTTACTTTAAATTAATAAGGAGTTATTAGTTATGTTTGAACATAATATATATACCAATGTGATTAAGGCAAAAATATCTGTATATTTTTAAATAGAATTTATTGATTTATTATTTCCTATAATCAACTTTTTGAATTTAGTACTTCAGACAACATCATTTATGAGCTTTTTATATATATATTAATAATTAAGAAATGGAAAATTTAATAATTCTAATTAATAAACATTTATTGATTGTTAAGACTTTAAATTTTATAAATCAATTATCACATTACACTAAATATTTATTGTTTTCATTTAAAAAATTATTACTATATTTTTCATCATCTTATCCAAAGAAAATTGATATTTAAATATCATAATACAAGCCCTAAACTAAAAAAAATTAGGTAATGAATTAAATATTAATTTTGAATTCTTTCAAAATGGATAATTCAAAAACAATAACATAATTTTGATTAAATTTTATTTTTTTTTTTTCTGGTCTATTAAGCATAAAATTTTAGAATTTGCTAGGAGAAAAACCATAAAGTAATTTAGAACTCTAATTAAAAATATTATAATGAGTTAGTGGTATACTCTATGTAATTTGCAACCTTAAATATAATTTAAATTATCATTGTTATAGTTATTATTGATTTTTTTTTATAAAACCTTTTCAATGGATATCATTACTATATAAGCATTGTCATTATGTAAATATAAATTGAAGATTAAATATATTGTTTAATAAAAATATTTATAAAGTTTGAGATATCATGCAGAATCTAATAAAGTTATTATTAAAAATTGAGATTTGTATATAACCAATTGTTTATATTGGAAATTAATCCTATAATACTCCAAATCAATGAATGGAAAACTAAATGCATGAAGATCTATATTCATTGTCAAAAAAAATAAAGTAATTCCTTGAAAAAAAAGAATGATATCTCTTTAGAAATTTTCTCTTGTAGCTTAAAAATATTATTTTAATATTAAAATTTTATGAGTTTAAAGATAAACAAACCATCAAAATTATTTCTAAAGCCAATAATTAATGAAAACAATGAATTATATATAAAAGTAACTAATTTAATAATCAATCCTGAAAAGAGATATATTTTTATTGTATAATAATCAATTGAATTAGAAATTATTGCTTATTAATTAGTAAGCATTCAACCTAATAAAAAAAAGAATATAAATTATGGGACAATTATTGTTAAAATAGTAAGGATAAATGAAAAGAAATATTAATTTATACAAATTAAAAAAATTAATAAGTAAAATAAAATATATAGAAAAAATATAATGAATTAAGAATTATTAATAAATTCTGATTATTTAGTTGAAAATCTCAAAGATGAATAAGAGATGAAAATAATCAATTTATATATTTGATTATTCTTAAGACAAATTAAATTCATACAAGTTCTTATTATTTCAGTGAGAAAATATTAATCTTCATTTTTTATTTTTGAAATGGACTTATTTCTAATACATTTTGAAATAACATTTGGTGTATTAATTTTTCTTATTTCTTGTTCTTATTTGATATAATATAATAAAATTTATACATTTGGTATTAGCATATCTTGATATTTTATTTAAAAATCGATATTTCATATTAACAATGAAAGCCTCTGATAAACTTCTTGTTTTGATATCTTATATTGTCATTCTTGATAGCCTACCATAATTTTAATGTTGCCCTTATAGTGGATATGAATCAGCCTTAATTTCTGTTGAATCACCTATCGATTTTAAATATTTCGATTCTTTAGTTACTTTGGATGTTGGGGATTCATTTGGTTTTGGTTTTTGGAGTCTATGCATTCCATAATAAACTTTTAAGAATATTCCTTCAGTGGAATAAGAATACATAGCAACAGATCCTGAATTTGGACAATTATTATTTTTAGTTAAGGGAAGTTCAAGCAATTCAGTGATAGGATTCTTGAGAATAGATTATGTAACTTTGCTAGTTTATCATACAATAATGATTTTAGGAAGTAATAATTAGGTTCTACAATTTGAGTATTAAACATTAAATTATGAAGGCAGATGGATTCTGAACTTCATAACATTTCATTTTTCATAAAAAAAAATCATTGTTGAAATGAGTGATCACATTAGTTAGATTGGGACAATGGATTAAGATTAAGAATATATTTAAATATTTCAAGGAGGGAGTGGAAATGTATTATATATTTATTTATATCTAATTAGATTGAGAGTCTTAATCTAAATATTTTCAAAGGAAGATTATCAAAAATTTTTGTTAGCAAGATTGAATATGTAGGTTAGGACCTATTTTCGTATATGAATGATAATTGTTAAGTACCTCCTAAGATGCAAGAGGAATAAATAATTTACTTTGTTAAAGGATTGCAAATCTTTAATGGTGATACTTCTCTCTAATATACTATAAATTAATTTGGAAGTAAGTATTGCTTATCAGGATGGGTAAAATACGATACATCGAAAGTTATCCAGCGTTCTATATATCAATTGATAAGAATAAGTCTTTTTAAAAATTATTTTGACAGGTAAAGCATTGGAGATGAAATATTCTTATTGTAAGTCTGGTTTAATAAGGTTTATCCTGAATAAACATAAATTTTCGTTATATTAAATTACCATCATATACCAATTATGGGTTAGATTGATTTTAATCTCTTAAAATTTGCTTAGGGAGTTTTTTTTGATATTAATTCGCAACTTTATTTTTAAGGATTACAGTAATGGCATTTTGTAAAATATGAATATGGTTCTACAATACCAGGAAGAAAGAGTTTGCTCTAAATTCAATTCTTTAATGATTTAAATTTAAAAATATTTTCTAATGACATTTCTGTACCATCTAATTCTCCATTTTATGTTTATTTGGGAGCAGATGAATTTGTTAAGGAATTATTATAAGCATCACTTTTCAATTTTAAATTTGAATACAATTATATTGATGACAAACAGTTGCTTTTTAATGGTAATTTGAATATTATATTTTTAATAGCCTGTCATTACTCTTGCTTAACATGTGATGGACCATTTGATAATAATTGTATAAGTTGCGAAGTAGATTCTAAGAGATATTATTTGAATGAATAAAAGAGGTGTTAATGTCTATATGGATATATTGATATTCTAGATGAGAAAGTGTGTTAATCATTTGAATATCATTTTTCATCAGTGGAGAAACAAGAAGGATTAAATAATGGAATTTCATCATGTTAATTTGGATATTTCTTATATCCAAATGAAATTGGTAATAATGAGTGCATAAAATGGTATATTTATTTATTGTATTCAGTCCATAATCTAATTTTTAAGACATACTATGTGTAGATTGTATATATTATCCATTGACCTGGTATTTAAAACCAATTTGCAAATTTGACTTAATACTTGAAATTGCAGGAGATAATAATGCTTTTAAATATAAAGAAAGAGATCTATAGGATTATGATTTTTATTTGATTGATCAAAATAGTGAGCTATACCTTTTTCCAGGTTGCTTGGACTTTTGTGAATTGGAATTAGATACTATCAACTGTTTTCAAGCAAAGTATTAGCATCTAGGATAAACTATTAATGTCAAATGTAAACCTAATTACTATTAATCAAATGGAGATTGCATATTAATTAATATTAGTTGTTTACTGGCATCTTTAGATGGAAGTTGCTTACAGGTCAAAGATGGTCTGTATCTACATGATGGTCATTATTATTAGTGCCCTTTAAATTGTTTAACTTGTAGTTATAATTATGAAACGAATTCCTTATAATGTCAGTCCTGTATTGATCATTATGCATTAGATAATGGAAGTTGTTTTCCTTGTGGAAATTTCTGTAGTATTTGTTAAAAATACTATGATATTAATATCAATAACTACTATTTAAAATGTTACAAGTGCATAGATGATTCAAAATATTTTTTATCATTTGATGGCATTAGTTGTTTAGAAAATACTATAAAACACTGTGCTTATGCGTTTTAGGCCTTATTCTACAATTATTAAATTAATACACTAGATCTCTATTTTACACCTAGGGATGATTGGGATTTTATTATTACTACTTGTGGAAGATGTAATTACGGTTATGGAATTATAATTGCTTCTTATCAATGCCTTAGAATGAGAGATGTATCTTGTATTTTTTCTTTTGTTTAATATATTTGTGACACTATCATTATCAAAGGAGATACAATTTACTAACAATTATCAGAATCCTTTTTTTACTTGACTTCAAACAATGAAAATATAACTATGGCATTCGACGATTAGGAAAATCCTATCTGTACGTCATTATAATATTGTTTGATTAATCAAGAATAATATCAACATGATACAGCCAGAATACTTTAATTTAATACACAATGTCCTGCATTTGTTGAAAATTGTGAAACTTGTTTATTTTATAAGATGCAATTTTCTGGTATTGTTACTATTTGTCTAGAATGTAAAAGTGGATACTATGCAGAAAGATTATCAGGTAAATGTTATTCATGTCCACTTGAATTAAATTGTTATAATTGTGCTTAATAATAAAAATTATCAAAAGATTATTGGAAAATCAATATCAGAGCCTTCTTTTAAATGTTTATTAATTTTGATAATAATCATCCCTTTAATCTCTATTCTTAAAGTGAAAACAAGGATGATTATGAGATTATATGTACTATGTGTATAAAAGGATATGAATTGGTAAATTAAAAGTGCATAAAAGCCTGTCCTGACTCATGTTTGGAATGTTAATAAATTAATGGTGAAAATAAATGTATTAAATGTGAGCTCGAATAATAAGGTAGAAAATTAAGTTTATCCAATAATTAATGTATTGCTTGTCCATAAAATTGTGCATTATGTAGAGTTAGATCATAAGATGAAATCTAATCAATAAATCCTTATTTTAATAATGATAAATACTATACAAATACTTATCAATGTTTAAAGAGCTTTGAAGATTAAGAATATTATTTTGATTAAGAGTTAGGAAGCTTTATATCTTGCTCAAGTGGTAATAAATGTGAATAACAAATCATAATACCTATTAATTTGTATTGTTCTTAGTAGGATTATTCAACTGCATTGGATTCTATGTAGTCATCTTATCAAAAAACTAAATTCAAATAAGAAAATATACTTTTAGAAGAATTTATATCTGGAAATAGTTTTCAACAAGTAATTATTAAAATTAATTTATTTTAGTTTGAAACTCATGATTTCTATATATCAGCCAATTCTATGTTAATTAAAACAATTATTATTAACATTATTAGTGTTAAACCACAAATATGCAGAATTTAAGGAAATGCTACAATTAAACAAGTTTTTAGTGCTAATATATTTTCAACAATGTAAATATATAAACTTATTTAGTAATGTCGAATTAAATATCTAATTAAATTAAAATACAATCATTGAGTTTGAAAGATAAATCACATTCTAAAATTTTAATTAAATAACAATCAAAGGTGGTCACTTTTAACCATTATTTAATAACAAATTAAAATCAATAATATTTTAAAGTTAAATGCCCTAAACAATAATATTGGATACTATTTTATATCAACAATTAATTTAATAAAATGATGAATCTAAATTCCTTTTTTATAATGTTAAAAAGTTAAATCTAATCAATTTCAAAATGTTGGATCTTATGCAAAATACTGTTAATTAATTTATCTACATTGCTGATACTCCTTATATCAAATCAATAACACTTTAATCTTTTGAAATTCTAAATTCCATCCTTCTAAATTAAATCACCTTCTTTTTTAATCTAAACAAATATGATATCATTAAAATAATAGATTTGTAAGTAAATGCAAAATTAAAAAATTCCACATTAATAGATACAAAATTATTAAAATAATATGGAATACTAGATGCTCAAAAAGTAAAACTAGAGGTTAATTTACTCAATTGCCCGTCTTTTTTAAACTTATATCTTTTTGATAAAGTCACACTTTCAGGAATCTAATTTAAAAATACATTGATTTAAAATTCTACACTTATAATTCTTAATAATAATAATATAATTCAAGATCTTATGATTAAAGATTGCAAATTTAAAGAATTTAGTTATGGAATTATAAATTCTGATTAACTTCAATTGAATAATTTACAAATACAATTATCAAATTTAATCATAGAACAGAATGAATATCATCAAACTACTAAATTATTTTCTTTTAATAAATATAACAATCAGTATTCAAAAATCTAAATTAAAACAATTACTATATCATAGAATTATGTATCATTCATTACCGAAGATTTTAAATTAGACACTTATAACTCCTGTTTTATCTATATTTCTCTTGATGATATAGAGATAACAGAATTGGATTTAATTCGAGGAATTGGATTAATAGATATCAGTATTTTTGAAGCTAAATCATTAAGAATAACCTCTAGCAGAATAACTTAAAGTGATAATTATAAATTTCTCGGACTTCATCAATATATTGATTGTTAATTATAATAAGTTTTTGGTGAATATTACCTACAGTCACTCTTTGTTACTTCAGTGCTTAATTTTGAAATAATTGATATGTAAATTAAATTTGCTTAATCATATAACTCTCCGATTATATATTATAAATCGTTTGACAAAGTGAAATAATAAAAATTTGAAAGGGTTCATTTTTCTAATTTAGAAATAGAATCAAATTTATTATTATTATCAAACTCAAAATCTTAAACTGCTATAATCTTTGTAGATTCAGTTCAATAAACAACATTAGAACTTTTAAATATAAGTTTTGTTGGCAACATTTTGCATGAATATGTTTAGAATAACCTTTAAATTTCTTCTTTACTTTTAAATTTAAACTGTATTTTGGGAGCTATAACAATCAAAAATTCAAATTTCTTAAAGAATACTGTTTATAATGGCACTGATACTATTATTTACATTAAAAGCCAGAAAATAGTTGTTGAAAATTGTACATTTTATTAGAATAGTTATTTTAATTATTAATTAATCTAGCCTTTTTTATTATGGGGATTTTTATAATCTGAGAAAGTATATTATGAACAAATAAACTAAATATTTCAGGTTAAATCTACATCGGGAGTAGCATAATTATTAGTAGAAAATTTGGAAATTTCATTTTGTAATTTCGAGTAGTCTGTAGGATATTCTGGAGGAGCTATGCAAATTGAAGCTTAAAAAAATAGTATTATTTCTATATCACAAACATAATTTAAGAATATCTCTACTACTTTCTCCTAAGATTTAGGATTTGGAGGAGTCATATATTTAGACAGTACTTCAGCTTAATCCCTTGAAGTTTTTTTAAATTATATATCTATCGAGAATATCACATCTAAGGAATAAGGAGGATTCATTTATATAATATCAGATACTCCTCAAGTAACTATTACATTTTAGCATTTAAATATTCAAAATGTTTTCTCTAAGCTTGGATCCATTTTATATGCAATATTCTCCTCTACTTCTTAAATATAACAAATTGTTAAAATTAATTCAGCTTTTGTCTAAAATAATAAGGAAGGTCTTACAAGATATTTAAATAAATATACCCAACTTTCAAAAACAGAAGAAATAGCTATATTAAATAATAGAGCCTTATTTTATATCAATTAAGCAAGCAATGTTATTTTATAAAATATTGAAATTGATAATATAATCTTAGAGTCTACATTTCAAATTAATAATGCATTAATAGTATCGATTCAGAATTTAAAAATATCAAATAGTATCATAAGTAATATACTCTTCAAATTTCACGTCAACCAATGTAAATATAATATTATTAATTAGATCTCTTAAACAGCATTTAGATAAATGGATTAATAATTTCAAACATAACTGTAGCATTACAATTAAAGAGCTATAGTTGTCAGTAACAAACTAATAATGACTATACTTTATTTTTTAAATGCTTTTCAAAAGCTTAAACTACTTAAGCCCCTCTTAACTTATTTTCACATTATATCAAATAAGATTTTAACTATGGAGATTGTATTTAATCTTAAATACTCAAATAGAATGAACAAGAAAATAATTTGATAATTGAAAATTCTTTTTCTGGATTGTTGTCATTCTAAGAACTCACAGACTTATCATAAATTAAGTTGGATAACATGTTATTTACATAAATAAACTGTAATTTATGTAAGAATGGATTGATCTATTAATCCTTTTTGAAAGTTCAAGACATCTTAATGAAATAATACATTTCTAATCTTAAAGTAACAAATTCTACTTGTGGGTTTAATGGTTGCTATTATATTACAAAAGAAAATTTAAATGCACGACGATTCCTTGTTAATTCAGAGATGTAATTGAAATCCATGAAGTTTGAAATTTATATTAATAATTATATTTGCCAGTTTAATAGAGCTAAAAATGGAACTTGTTTATTCGCTGAAAATGTTAAAGTCTTAATTGAAAATTCAGTTTTTCAATATAATAATGCATCTGGAACAGGAGGAGCTATTATAATTAAAATGAACTAGGAATTCTTAATAAAAAGTAGTTTAATCTAACATAATTCAGCATAAATAGGAGGGGGAATATATTTGGTTAATTAATAAGATATGGATTATTTTAAGCTGGAAACTATCTTTGATAACAATAAAGCTGAATATTTTGGAAATGATAGGGTCTCTATCCCTTAAAAACTGACGGTTACTTTAACTGATGAAAATTCTTTATTATCGACACTTACAATCACAGAAACATAAGATTAATTAATTTAACAAGTAATATTAAAACCTAGTTAACCACTTTCAACTTAATATTTTTTTTTGCCAAGTGGTCAAAAGATTTCATCTTATTAAGAATTTTCAAAAGAAAATAAATCTTATTCTCCTTTCAAGTACAAATTTAGGGTGATTGCTTTGAGCAAAGATAACAGCGTAATGAAAAACCTGAAGAATTCATTTTGTGAAATTGATAGTAGAATTTTAAATACTTCAGATTTATTTTAAGAGGATAAATTTAGTAATAATCTTACTAATATAAATGAGATAACCTTTAATGATTTAACTTAGGATTATAATTTAGATGATTTGATAATCTATTTTGATAATGCATCTCCTTTAGAAATTGTTTTATAATTATAATTTAGATGTAATTCAATTTCAATTCCTGTTTACAACAAATCATATCCATATAATTTAATGAATTCTCATTCTAATTACAAGTTAAGGGTGAACATAAAGGCTTTGAGTTGTTAATATGGTGAAATAAAAAATAATACTGATTTTTCTTGTATTCCATGTAATAGTGATTAAGGCCTTTTTTCTTTAAACATAAATTCAGAAAAATGTGATTTGAAAGATGATGTATCGACAATAAGTGTCTAATCAGCTTTATTAAAATTAAAATTTGGATTTTGGAGACCCTATTTTTAAAGCAATATTGTGAGTTATTGTTTGAATTTACAAGAAAATTGCTTAGGTGGTTGGGAGGAAGGTGACAATTCTTGTTTTTTAGGACATATTGGTGCACTATGCGAATAATGTGATTTATATGATACAAGAGGAGATGGAAAATATTCAGTTAGTTAGAAATATTCTTGTGGATCATGCTTAGAAGAGGAGAAAAATGCAATAATTATAACTTTTGTCAGTATATGGTACAAGTATTCAATATTATGTTAGGACTTTAATTTCAATATTAGCGTCAGTGCAAAGCACTTTAAAAGCTATCGAAGAAGTTGTTAGAATTATCAGTATTATGATGTTAGGATTAGCAGTTACATAAAATACAAATCAATCTGCAATATTAATAAAAATGCTGACTAACTACTTGTAGATCATTTCTTCTATATCTACTTTTCAACTAAAACTTCCTAGCGGACTACAAAGTACAATTAATGTAGTTGGATCTCCTATTCAGACTATGACTTATTCATTGGATTGCTTCTTATCAAATGTTTTTACATATGAAATTTAATATGCTAGAATGATTTGGTAAATAATTATGCCATTTCTTTATATAACCTTCTTTTTATTTTGTTATTTACTTTTTGTCAAATTTAGGCATATAACTTTTAATAGAAGTGTCATTACAACTACACTCATCTATATGTACATCTATTTATAACCAAGTTTAATTGGAGGATTTGTTTAACTAATATCATATCGAGAAATCTCAGGTTATAAATGGATACAATCAAATGTTTCTTAAAGATTTGATACTCCTTATCATTTAAAATGGATGCTTGAGCTTTGTTTACCTATGCTTTTTATTCTAGCAGTTCTCATCCCAATCTTTTTCTTTTATGGTCTTTACAGTAATTCTAACTAATTGGATGATAAGAAAATAAGGTTGTAATGGGGTTACCTTTATAATGAATACACAAAAACAGCCTACTTTTGGGAAGTTATCAAAATTTTACAGAAAGAATTAATGATCATTTTCTTGACATATTACGATGATAGTGTAATTATTAAAGCAACGATAATATCACTAATTATTGGAGTATACTTGGAATTAAGTTTGAAGTATAAACCATATAATCTAAATAATCTCAATAAATTAGACTATTACTCAACAAATGTCTGTTTAGCTTCAATTGCACTAGCTATTGGTATATACGTTTCAGAATAATCAAATTCATTAGAAATACAAATTCCTTACGCTATAGTGATTTCCATATTGAATCTGCATTTAACATATACATTAATATCCAAGATTTTAGCTGAATATTTGAAGGAGAAGTCTAGCAAATTTGACAAGAAGATGGATAAAATTCGGAATATTGTCAGAAATACTTTTCCATTTCTAAATTAAATTCCATTTATGAAAAGAGTATTAACAGATCGTAGTGAATAAATTAATCGAGTAGCAAAATTTTATAAAAAACTTAAACAATTTTTAATTCCCCAAGCAAAGGAAATTATAGCCTTTAAAAATTATTAATGGCAAATTGCTATGGAAAGAAACATGGAACAAAATATAGATACTATTCCTTTAAGTCTAAGAAGCCCAGCTCAAGCTAAAGAAAGATAACAATTTATAAGAAAAACAGTTCGAGAAAGTTCATTATAATATTCTAAAAACACTATAACAGCTTTTGTATTGGACAAAATGTATTTATAATACTAATAAAAAATTAGGAAATAGAAAAAAGTTGATTAGATGGCAGAAATTTTTGAAATTAAGAAATAAAAAACCTCAAGAGTTACTCCTATTGCTCAAAGTGAAAAGTATATTAAAGACAACCAAGAAGATTGATTGAAAAAGGATTATTATATATTTTAAGAATAAGATTATTCAGTTTTGTTTATTTCCTCAATCTTATAAACTAGAATTTATACTAACCTGAAGTTATTCACTTAATTAAACTTATAAAAAATGGCTGAATTTAACAAAATGAACCCAACATCTCTTCTGGATAATTATTTTATTCTATATACTTTACCAAAAAAAAATTAATTAGTTAAAAAACCAAAAAATATCAATTGATTTGATCATCACTAATCCAAAAAGAAACAAGATCAATTATAAGATTAATAATAATTATAGAAAGAAAATAATATTGGGATTAAGGAATTTAGAATTTTTAATTTTGATTTTGCAAAATATTGATATTATTTTAATAGAAATAAGCATTTTTTGTTTATAATAGCTTTGAGGATTTATTTAAAATTGATTTCTAAAAGTAATTACAATTTTAATATATGATTTTTTTCATTAATTGATTTAATGTTATGAAGATAATTAAATTAAAAAAATTATGTTGTTTTAATCGGAACTAATGGTGTAAATATATTTACATAAATTTCTCTATATTTTATTTTACAAAAATAAAAATAATAAATAAATTAAATAATATTACTAAATCTAATTTAGTAATATATAATTTTATACCATTTTCATAATTAAACTTTCAAATAATTTTTTCTCTTCATAATTCCTCTTGGAAAACCATAAAATAATTAAATTTAAAAACAAAATTTTTTTATTTTATAAATTATATTAGTCATATTATGAACTTTGTTCAAATATCCAAAAATTTAAATCAATCTACTATCCTTTTAATTAATTGTTTAGGCTTGCAAATTTTATAAATTTATTAGTTATCTCTTCTTATCGTCCAATAATTAGGTGTTTAGTTAATCTTTATTTTCAAAGACCTACTTTGAATCTTTTTTAATAGTTGGTTTGAAAAACCCAATTTATTTATCCTAAGAAATGAGTTTATCAGTTTTTAATTATTAAAAAAATAATAAATCCTATATATCTTGCAATAAAAATTAGAAAGTCTAAAGGTAGATAATTCTCGAAGATAGTGAAGATAATAAAATACAAAACATTGATTGAGCATTCTCAGTAAGAAAATAATAAATAATCTGAATATTTTATAAACTGATTTGCCTTATTAATGTTGAATAAAATGTAATGGATTTTAAGTATTTTTTTATATCATTAAGTAAATACAATATGATTTTGATTTGATTTTTATCTTTCTATTTGAATGATATTGTAATAATAATGAAACTAATAGATTTAACATATTTATAAGTTATTTATCATGTTTTAGTATTTTAGTAAATATAATTTTGATATTTTATTGTAAATATAATCAAGCTAATAGATTTAACATTCTTATTAGCTTTAAATTATTTGTTATAATATTGATTTTATTGTAAATATAAAGAAGCTAATATATTTAACATTTTTATAAGCTGTATTAATTTTTAATTTTAACACCATATGATGTGGTTTTTATCAATATCTATCTTCTTGAATGATATTTTTGAAACAGTTAAGTTTATTGATTTAAAACTCTTATTTGATTATAATTTATAGATTATCATAACAATTATAAAATTAATAAATCTTTATTTCATTTTTTTTAAATGGCAATGGAAATATACACAAAACCTATTCAACACTTATTTGGGAGATAAAACGGATAAATATATCTCTATCATTATTTAATTTTATTATACCGATGTTATTATTATTTTATTTACTCCCTAGCATGGAATATATAAACTTATTTAAATCATTCTTTTTTCTCGGATAAGTTGCTTTGCAATCTAAGGCTTTCAAGAATGCTTTAAATTTACATTTTTCCCCTTTGCTTATATGGCCCAGTGTTAAAGATTCAATTGCATCATCTGAAGTGAGAAACAGATGATTTATAACAGGGTATTTTAGGATGTTATCCTTTTAGATGTTATGTTTTTTTTGGCAAGATGCTGCATTTCCTTTTATTTACTTTCAAGCTCCATTTACTGAGTGCTTTATCTAGATAAAAAAACGATGTCATTTGCATATTCTAAAAAGTTGATTTTAAAATCAATCTTTCGAAATAGCCTCTTTAGAAATTCATCCATGTATATGTTAAATAAGGATGAAGAAATCGGTGACCCCTGGGACACTCCATACCTAAAGTAAACCTTGTATTTTGTTTCATAAGTGTTATAAGGGATTCTAATATGTATAGCCTATAACAATTTAACTTCTAATTGAGTTAAAATCTTTTTTCCTCAAGGATTCTATCGATCATTTCCCTACTGATTGTGTTATAAGCACTTAAGAAATCAATAAATATTAAATACTCCATATCTTTCCCTCTGTATTTTTTCATCCATTTATTAGTAAATATATATTGACTTGCGTTCCTAAACTATTAATAACACCAGTTTATTGTTTTTAACATTATATCTTTTCAAATTAATTGCAGCTTTTATTTGAATCGATGTTCAAAAACTAGGATAGTGGACTGAGTATTACTAGAGTACGGAATTATTCACTCCTGGGAATGGCTGGGTGTGCTTTATTTAAAGGAAGTAGCCTCGCCCACCCAAATTTTGGGTTTGCTTGAAAAGTTCCCTCATTCCATATGTCCCTTAGGATTCTCCAATGGTAGTGTTTCACAAAGTATGTAGTATGCCATCAAATGAAATTGCTTTATTGATAGCCATCTATTTTACAATTCTTTAACTTCTTCAGGAAGCTATGGAATAGGTATCGGTCTATAAGCTTCTTATTGTGATAGGATACTTAATATTGAATATGCATTTAGTAAAGATATCTTAACCTGTTCTAATATTATGTTTATCAAATTATAATAAAAATTCCTCCATCTTTCCTTTGTTAGTGCAGAATTACTGAGTTCCTTATTGTCTTAAAAAAACTTTTATTTGCTATTTTCTAGTTAAGCTTAAAGATTTGTTATAAAGTCTTCTTGACATCTTGATTTTTAATAGGTTGAATTCTTATTTTGTAGACTTTTTTATTATTTATAAAAGCATAGAAATCTTAAATATCAAAATTATTTAAGAGTTTTGGCATTGTTAATTAGCCTTAATTTTAGATATTACCAATTCAGATTTAAGTTGGGACCTGTTGTTTAATTTTCTAGATAAATTTTAATTTTTTGTATGATCAGAAAAGTATATCCAGNTAAATATAAAGAAGCTAATATATTTAACATTTTTATAAGCTGTATTAATTTTTAATTTTAACACCATATGATGTGGTTTTTATCAATATCTATCTTCTTGAATGATATTTTTGAAACAGTTAAGTTTATTGATTTAAAACTCTTATTTGATTATAATTTATAGATTATCATAACAATTATAAAATTAATAAATCTTTATTTCATTTTTTTTAAATGGCAATGGAAATATACACAAAACCTATTCAACACTTATTTGGGAGATAAAACGGATAAATATATCTCTATCATTATTTAATTTTATTATACCGATGTTATTATTATTTTATTTACTCCCTAGCATGGAATATATAAACTTATTTAAATCATTCTTTTTTCTCGGATAAGTTGCTTTGCAATCTAAGGCTTTCAAGAATGCTTTAAATTTACATTTTTCCCCTTTGCTTATATGGCCCAGTGTTAAAGATTCAATTGCATCATCTGAAGTGAGAAACAGATGATTTATAACAGGGTATTTTAGGATGTTATCCTTTTAGATGTTATGTTTTTTTTGGCAAGATGCTGCATTTCCTTTTATTTACTTTCAAGCTCCATTTACTGAGTGCTTTATCTAGATAAAAAAACGATGTCATTTGCATATTCTAAAAAGTTGATTTTAAAATCAATCTTTCGAAATAGCCTCTTTAGAAATTCATCCATGTATATGTTAAATAAGGATGAAGAAATCGGTGACCCCTGGGACACTCCATACCTAAAGTAAACCTTGTATTTTGTTTCATAAGTGTTATAAGGGATTCTAATATGTATAGCCTATAACAATTTAACTTCTAATTGAGTTAAAATCTTTTTTCCTCAAGGATTCTATCGATCATTTCCCTACTGATTGTGTTATAAGCACTTAAGAAATCAATAAATATTAAATACTCCATATCTTTCCCTCTGTATTTTTTCATCCATTTATTAGTAAATATATATTGACTTGCGTTCCTAAACTATTAATAACACCAGTTTATTGTTTTTAACATTATATCTTTTCAAATTAATTGCAGCTTTTATTTGAATCGATGTTCAAAAACTAGGATAGTGGACTGAGTATTACTAGAGTACGGAATTATTCACTCCTGGGAATGGCTGGGTGTGCTTTATTTAAAGGAAGTAGCCTCGCCCACCCAAATTTTGGGTTTGCTTGAAAAGTTCCCTCATTCCATATGTCCCTTAGGATTCTCCAATGGTAGTGTTTCACAAAGTATGTAGTATGCCATCAAATGAAATTGCTTTATTGATAGCCATCTATTTTACAATTCTTTAACTTCTTCAGGAAGCTATGGAATAGGTATCGGTCTATAAGCTTCTTATTGTGATAGGATACTTAATATTGAATATGCATTTAGTAAAGATATCTTAACCTGTTCTAATATTATGTTTATCAAATTATAATAAAAATTCCTCCATCTTTCCTTTGTTAGTGCAGAATTACTGAGTTCCTTATTGTCTTAAAAAAACTTTTATTTGCTATTTTCTAGTTAAGCTTAAAGATTTGTTATAAAGTCTTCTTGACATCTTGATTTTTAATAGGTTGAATTCTTATTTTGTAGACTTTTTTATTATTTATAAAAGCATAGAAATCTTAAATATCAAAATTATTTAAGAGTTTTGGCATTGTTAATTAGCCTTAATTTTAGATATTACCAATTCAGATTTAAGTTGGGACCTGTTGTTTAATTTTCTAGATAAATTTTAATTTTTTGTATGATCAGAAAAGTATATCCAGTATTTTTTGCATCTACAATGCATTAAGGACTAAGAAATGATCAGTTTAAGATTATATTAAATAATTTTATTGTTATCTTCTGAATGTTATTTTCTTTTACAAAAGGTCTTTAAATCCAAGATAATTGAGGGTTAAAGTCTCCGCATATCACTATTTTTTGATTATTTTTCCAATTGATTTCCAAGGATTAAACTTAAAATTTCTAGAAATGATTATTTAAATTAAATAAATTTATTTTGGTTGTGAAAGTAAACATTTACTACAATAAATTCTATGATTGAGTTCACAATGTGAATTAAAAGGAGATCAGGTGTGTTTAAATAAGTTTTCCTTCTATTCATCAAAAAAGTACTTTGTTATATCTCTGCTATGAGATTGTTTATGAATTCCTAATAAAATTCCCCCCAATTATCCCTATCTTTTTTTTTCATAAGAGTATTAGTATATAACTGTATCTTATTATGCCTTATTCCTCACTTCCTAAAGTCATAATATGTGTGGTTTGAGTTATCAATCTCTTTAAATGAATTTGGTTTAATCGATCATACATTTCAGCAAATGCTGATTAAAGATTTTAAAATCGTTTTACTGTTTTTATATTCCTTAATGGGTTTTATTGATTCATTATTAATTTCAATTCCCATTATTATTTTTCTTAGTCAAGCTTTGTGATACTTGTTCTTAAGAGGTGTTACACTTTTGCGCTTTTAATAAATGCGAGTTTTATAAGATACTTTAGTTTTGTTTGTAATTCTAAAAAAAAAATTATATATTAATAAATATTAAATTAATCAATCTAAAAATTTGCTTTTTTTTTTCTATTTAACTATTTTAATTATAGTTTTCTTATTAATAAGAATTGAAAATTGCTGATCAAAATATTTAAATAATTAGAGTTTTGATTCTTTATTGATGTTTAATAATTAATAATTTTCTGCAAACAATATTATTTTGGATTAGGAATTAAGATATTGATTCTCCCACTATTCAAATTTAAATTATGGAATAGAATTGGTATAAAAGACCATTAAAGGAAAATGTATAGTTCTTATAAATTGATATATTTTATAAAATAATACTTGATTAGATAAGTATTGAATTTGTGAATATTCATTTAATTTTATAATAAAATAATGAAAAATAAACAAACCTTGAAAGATCAACTTTCTAAAATAAAATGTATCGAACATGAAAGATAAATTGTTTAAATAGGATTAGATTTAAATTTATTACCATCTTAAAGAGCTTTATGTGAAATGTGTGGTTAAAAAGCAATTATGGTACCAATATCAATAGACAGAGCTATCGTAATGCTTAGAATGATTTAAAATGATGATGATATATTAAAGGATTAAGCTTTAGTAAGCTTGATCGATCAATGCTTAAATGGTGGGGATCGAGCATTGACAGTGAAAGACATAATAACAATAGGAACAGTTCTTTCAAATAAATTCATTAAGATAGGGGATAATTTTGTCTTAAGATCTAAATATATTGCTAATAAAGATAAAACTTAACTTGATACTTCAGAATCTTTTTAGAATAAGAGAAAATTACTCAAAAAATAACATTAATTGATTGGAAATTAGTCTATAGTCATAAAAGAGAGCACAAAATATGAAGCTAAGACAGGGATTGAATGGATTAAAAATATCATTGAAACAGATTAAAGTCAAAGTAGCTTTATTTCTTCGAGTTTTAGTCCAATAATAAAAATATGGTCAGGTGGAAAGTTTAAAGAGTTGAAACATGAGAATTAATTTGTTCGATGTGTTACTTTGTTTGATGAAGAACTAATAGTATGTTATGCAGATTAGAGTATTAGAATTTGGAAATAAAAAGATGGAACTGATTGGACAGTGGATTAAACGTTAAAGGAACAACATCAGGGAGAAATTTGGTCTGTAATCACACATTTTGAAACATTTGTTACCGGAAGTTATGATAAAACTTTAAAGGTTTTCAGCAAGAGAAGAAATAATCGATTACATTCAAATTATAAAAGCATCTAAACAGTTGACATTAATGATTGTTAAGTCACTTGCATGGCTATTCATGATGATATATTAGGAATTGGAAGCAGATCTGGATCACTTGCTATATGTCAATTTACTGATATTTGGAATTTAACATAAATACTGTCAAAACATACAGCAGCTATATAATGTGTTGCATTTAAAGCTGATTAAAACTTATTAGCTACAGGTTCAGAAGATAAATCAATACTATTATGGGAAATAAAATATGGGGATTAATTTGAATTAATTTAAGAAATTAAGGATCATTAAAGCTATGTGTTTAGTCTGGCATTTCATCCAACTTATGCAGCATTTTTATCTGGAGGATTAGATAATAAGATGATCTTATTTGGTTTAGATTCCAAAGGTAGATGGATTAAATATTAAGAATTGAATAAAGATAATCCAATTACTGTCATCTAATTTCTCAAAGATAATTGGAAATTTTATATTGGTACTAGTGTTGGCACAATTATTTTACATGAAATTGAATAACAACAGCAATGAAATTTCTCATTTGATATACTGTACTCATGTAAGATTAATAATTCATATTATAAATTGTATTATTATTTTCAAAATAATATCAGTTGAATCCTTTAATAATATCCAATTTATTAAATGATATCATTTTTTTTTGTTTAATCTTAATTATCCACTACTTTAAATAATATTTTTATTTGTATTCTAAAATTAGAGATAAGAAAACTACATTTTTAACCTTAGAATTTTGAATATTGAGAGTACTTCTAATTATGTATATGTTAGGTAAGAATGTGATAAGTAGGTGCTTTTTAAAAATTCTTTCTGGCTTTTTAAAATATTTTCTAATAATTTATTAATATCAAATTGAAATAAAATTATGGATAGTTAATAAGATTCCAGACTAGTATCAGAATAAGGCTCTCCTAAATTAAAACTAACAGCACGTCAACGAGCATAGATAATTAAAGAATTTTTTGTTACAAAAGGAAAATATCCAGTTTTTTCCAATAATTTAATTGACGAAGCTATTGGTCTAAATTTTTTATCATATGATAAGAAAGATAAAATTTTAAGAGATCCAAACAAATTATCTATATTTTAAATAGAGTTGAATATAAATTCTCCACGCACTAAAGAAGCATTATAATTAATGGAAGTATAAGAAGATTGGTGTCACGTAATGTCATTTTTCGATTTTTAAAGTGATTTTGATCATCCAATAAAATGTTTGGTAGATTATATGGAATATTTATAAGGAAAATCAAGAAAGCTGTTGCAAATAGTTTCTTTAAGAAATAGACTGAAAAAAATAAATAAAAATAATACAGGAAACAATAATTTCAATACCAATAGTACAATAACTTAATAACCATCTTCTCTCTTTGTCACTGATCAAAGAAATTCATAAATTCTATCCAAATCTTTTAATACACGAAGTTTGGATTTCTTATAGCAATCATTTGATGATAAATTAGAATAAATAACTAAAAGAAATACTTAATATCTCAATACTCTTAGAAAACATTAGCAACTTGATGAAGAATAGAATTAAAAGTTGCAACAATATTACTCATCCACAATCCCTAGTATCGCTAAGAAAGTAGAGAAAGTAAAGGAATTACATCGATTGTAATATAATTATTTCTATTTTCAGAGAGCAGAATAAACGAAAGCAATCATAAAAATAAAGACACAAGAAAACTTTAGATAAAATAGAAAAATTAGAAAAGGAGGATAAAGAACATAGATTATAATTTTAAGAATAAATAAAGCATAAATTTGAATAATCTGAACTCAACAGAAACTAATTAAATTAGTCTTATCAATAAGAATTATAAGAGAATATGGAAAGAAATAAAAAGAGACAGGAAGAGAGAGATGCTAAAAGATAAAGAGCTAAAGAATTAGAAGAATAAGAAGTTGAAGAAATTATTGAAAGAAACTTAGAAAAAACGCAAATGGCTGAGAATTGTTTGAAAAAAATACGAAATATAATGAAATTAAAAAAAATAGAATAACAAAAGAAGATAGAAATTGCAAATAAAAAAGTAGCAGAGAAATAACAAGAAAAAGATTAATAGAGGTTATAATACTTTATTTAGATTGCTGATTAAAGTAATAAAATGGTGGAATCCCAAATGTAATTAAGAGCATAACGTTTACATGATTTAAAACTAAAATTTGAAAAATAATAATAAATAGTTTAAAAGAACAAAAGGAAGATTTTAAATGAGTTTAATTCAAAAATAGAAGAAATAAGATCATAAGAAGAATGTATAATTTAATTATAATTTAGAAAAACAAGATGATTTAATTAATGAAAACAAAACATTAACAATGCTTTCTGCTGATAGGATAAGAGAAATTGATGAAAGAGAGAAGCTTAGAATGTAAAGAACAACACGAATTAATTAAGAACATGAAGTATATATATATTTTAAATTTAAGCAATAACAAGAAAAATGGTTGTAAAAGATTATAAGTGAGAAGCAAAAATTGAAAAAGTTAAAATCATAATAGGAGATGTTCAAGGATGCGATTATAAAACAACATTTAGAGTTAAGAAATACAGTCGATAAATTGATAAAATGAGATTGTTCTGTTATTATGATTTTCTTATGCATTTTTATTAACAGAAATCCAAATCTATGTATAGTTGTAATTCTTTCATAGCATTATCATAAGTATATATATGATCATGTAAAAATGCAAAATAGTTCATTATTCTTACAGTTTTTATTGTAAATTTTAACAATTACTAGTAAAATTATGCAATGTATCACTCATTTTTTGTCTTATTTATTGCATCTTAAATTCTAATTAAAGGATTTAGTAATCATCATATATTTTATTAATGATAATCTAATTAATCTCTTCTATTGATTAAATCATCATTAATTTATATTTAACGTCCCTAATCTGATATTGATATTACAATTAATAAAGTCATCTTTCTATATGATCTCTAAAGCTAAGGTATCATCAATCTCTACTTTGATAAAAGTTTTATAATATCTAAATAGTTTTTAATAAATACAATTCCATGATTTCTTTATCAGTATAAATCTTGTCAGGAATTGTATAAGTTTTTTTGTGAAATACAGGTTATTTCTTCTATTTGAAAATTTGTATTCTCATTGGCATTCTAACTTATCTAATCAATAGGCATAAATCGTTATTCATAAATTAACGATAAAATAATTAGAGTGCTTAACAATAATATTATTTAAATTAAATGAATAGAAACTTGAAATTAGGTAACAATAATAAATTTAGTGTAGGTGAAATTGAGAATCTATCAAAAATTAAATTAGCTCGTTTTTCAGACACTGCCACAAGATTCTTTACATATGTTGATGACATGAATTAGATTTACATAAATAAGATAGAAAATTCAAAAAATTTTTTAGATGTTAAATTATTCAACCCATTTTAACAGTACTTTGTTTAAAGTTAGAATGAAATTTCAAGCATCATATTTAGCAGTTCTGAAAATGAAATCATTAATGGATCAAGTAAAGGAATTATTACATTTTTGGATATCTCAACTTAAAAGAGTATGATTGATTTCTATAAATTTAGTTTAATCTAATATAAAAGGCCATTTATCTTCAATAACAGCCTTAGCTATATTTCCAAATCAAGAAAATATTATATTAAGTGGTGCAATGGATAGTTAAGTAAAACTATGGGATTCAAGGTCTAAAATAGCTGGATTTACATTAAGAGCACATACTTTATCAATTAGTGCATTAGTTGTGTCACCAGATGGTAAATTATTAGCATCTGGTTCAAATGATGGAAGTGTGAAAATTTGGGATATTCATTAATAAAAATTGATGGCTACTTTTAACGAATCTGATTCTTCCATAACATGTTTGTAGTTTAATCCTTTTGATAAAGCAATAGCCACTGCCTCAGATGATGGGTGCATAAGATATTGGGATTTAGATAAATATAATTAAGTAATAATGTTAATCTTATTTAATCAGATATCTTCAACAAAACCAGATAAATAGACAGTTTATTCAATCAGATTTTGTAATGAAGGCAAATCCTTATTATCAGCATAAAATTTTTCATTTAAATGTTGGGATTTAGAAAGGGATGCTTTATTATTAGATAACATCGAAAGTTAATGTAAAAGCATATTAGATACATATGTATTTGAAGACAGAGAACTATTTAGTCTGTCAACTCAGAATTAAACAGGTTTAAGTGTATTTGGATCAAAATTATCAAATATAAATTTTGATAGTAGATTCTGTATCGATAGACACAAGTAGAGAATAAATAGTGAAAGAATATAAAGCTGTGAGATAAATGATCAATTTCAATAGAGAAATAGTGTAAATATATTGAAGCCTAAGAATTCTTAAAAAATATTTTAAAATAATCAAAAACAATTTAATTAGAATTTAATTGAAGAGTAAGGATTTTAATAATGTAATAATAATGGAAATAAGTTTGTACCTACCACATAAATTCCTTAAATGATTGCTAATGAAAGTGTGATGTAGGAAGAAGATATTAAAGAAAACTAATTCATCAATTAAGAAGTTTAAAGTGTCTTAGATTTAGTTACAAGTTAAGATGAAGTAAATTTATCAAGCTTTGTAATTGATGATGAGAACAAAATGAAATTTATTTAAATTGACTTGATTAATGAAATATAGAAGGATCATAACAGAGTTAATTAAATACTAAAATAAAGGATTAATTATATGAAACCTATAATTTATTGGTGGAGTAATAATAATATAAAATCTGCAATTAATGCAATTAATTAATTGACTGAACCATCAATATTATTTGATGCTTTGACAATGTGTTCACATAGTTAAAAGTTTAAATCTATACCAATAGAGTAAATACCTTAATTGTTAGAGAAGTGTAAAGTTCTAATAGATTCAAAATACTTATCTCATATAAAGGGAGGAATTGTGTTTTCTTATAAAACATTCACAATTTATAGAGATGTATAGAATTGATATTTAGCAAATAGGATATTTTAACAATAAAATGTTTCAATTAGATGTCTAAAGTGGATTTAAGTAGAGAGGAAAGAGTGGCTAAATATGATAAAATAGTAGAATAATTAAAGTAAATAATTTAAATGTCAAAATTAACAAAATTAATAGAAAGAAATAAAGAAGAAATAAGTGATTTAGCTAAAAAATTTTAAATAGAAATGTTAGGCTTGTTAAAAAGAATTAATTAATAATAATGATTATGATTTTTTTTCTATTTATTATTTTTCAGAAAAACTTTGTTTCTGCTTCTTTTTCGACAAATAAATCTCTAATAAATTAAAATTAAATGAATACCCTTCACCTCCAAAATATGGATAAGCACATGTAACAAGAATTATGTTGTATAATAAGTAAACAATAAGAGGAATTGCAGTGCTTTCTTCAACAACAGTGGCTAACATATCACCTTAAACACAGGATTAATAAATGTTTCCTCTTTTTGATAATTTATCATCGACTTTAAATAGAAATTTATAATATACCTTCATTATAATAACGACTTTATTTCATTGCAGTTCCATTAATAATAGAATAACACATCAAAAATAGTATTATTACTGTATGTCCTAAGAGAAATCCTGGAGAACCTCTCTTCCCAAAGAAATATGCAAAAATAAATAATAGTATTGTGTCAGTAATTGTTATAATATAAACCCAAATTATTGCTAGTAAATGTTTACTTTCAAAAAATCTGCTTAATGTGAGATTATTTCTCTTGGCTATCTCTGCTGCAATACCACTTTCATAAATGTTAAGATCAAATATTCTAGATATTGAAATCACAGAGCCAACTGTCATACCCTTAATAAGGAATGCCAATCCAATTCCAAATAGTATTCCAAAAATGCCATTAAAATCAATCAATGGATTATTATCGACTTTAAATAAATAAAGAGCACCTCCAAGAAAGGTTAATGCTAATAAAATGGCTGAACCAGCATTTGTGATTTTTAAGTAAATCATATAATTTCTAGCTGCCCATGCCATTTTTGTAAATCTCTCTGATACTACTTACGTAACGTGAGATGCTGCACATAACTTTGCTCCATCCTAAGATATAGATCCAATATAATAAAGTGGAATTATTATTAAAACATTGATTAAAAATCCAGCTGCTGCTGCTAAGATTCCTGCATATCCTGCTAAAGCATGTGCAGCTGTTGCTATTATTCCTAAGGTTAATACTATGATGATTTATCCAGATGCACTCAAAAAAGTAGCATAATTAAATGATTATGTTAATATTCTTTCAGATGATGATAATGCCTCTTAATAAATTTATATATGATACCAAATTTCTAACTGGTTAGCATCCATGTGATGTCATCCATTCTCCTATTGATAACAATACTAAATTGCTTAATTGACCCAAAATACAACAATAGGTAATCTTTCTTATTGTAATGTCTTCTTTAGCCAATGTTTCAGGTGCTTCAATTCCTTTTAATGAAAATTGTTTTAGAATCGTTACCATTGGCATGAAAAAGAATATGAATAATGTCATTAAATGAGTAATTAACACTTATTATCTGATGTTCATTTTTGTGAATCTCACTACTTCATTATCCCAAATCATGCTCTTCATTGTTTAAACAATCACTGCACAGAAGACATTTACACAAAAATATAATGTTGGAGCTAATAAAGATTTCCATGTAATATTTTCTTTAGCTACTTCCTCTGAATTAGAAAATATTACAAATCCTCCAACTGTTAATACTGCTATACATATTGCTGTGTCCAACAAATTTACTATTTATGTACTAATTATGTTGGAAATCACATATAATAATTTTGTAGGCGATGAAATATATGGATTATTGAAACTTAGATTCCTATCACATTTAATCAATCCATCAATTGCGTTAAATATACTTCTACCCAATATACTAGTTGATTCTCTATATATAAATGCACAAACTATTATTCCTAAAGCATATCCACAACAGCATATGCCCATCAATTGTAATTTATCTTATGGTTTGTTATCATTACTTAATCCTTACAAACTCTTAAACAAGAAGAATAATATTAAGAAAATAAAATAAATAGATGCTATGCACATTAGAACTACTCCAAAACCTACTGTGTACATAAAATCATATAGCTCCCATTTATTTTAAATTGCAGTTGTTATCACTTTGCATATTGATCTACCTGCAAATGTGTATGCTGTCCATGCAATTATTGTTATGGATGCAAATCCAAAAAATAAACCTACTATGAATCCTGCTTTAGTTCCGACAGGAATGAACCAGATCTACATATATATTTTCATATTGATACAGTTGACAACAGAAACAAAATCAATAAGATTAGAGCGTATATCAATTATGTAAAGAACATTCCTATTATTGTATTTGATATTTGAATGCATCCATCAGCCAATTCACTTGCGTAGTTATGCCTTACCTATTATTATTTGATTGAATACTTCATATTATCTCACTATTTCTTAAGTTTCACATATCAATTCAAATTACTTTGCTAAATATTGTGGTTCATCGTCTCTCTCTGTTAATGCACCACAATATGCCATTATACACCATATTAATGCTAATATTGATGCAAGAATTATTAAAATTATTGGCCAATCTGCCATCAAATCTATTCCAACTGCCCCTGCTGTAAAAAGCAATCCAAGTCCTAAAGCGCCGCATAGATATTTAGCACACGTCGCTATTGGACCAAGACACATTCCTAATATGTCACCGACACACATTTATATTAAAAACGAATTAATTATAATCTCATTTTCTATAAAATATTCAAATTCAACCTATATTGTTATTTTTAAATAGCTCCCCCATAACTTATTTATCTTGTTGTAACAACGCAACTAATTATTCATATCCAATTTCCTACTTTTAGAAAATAATTGATTACCTCTCCATTTGTGCCACCAAATAAATTACTTTAACCATTAGGATTACTACTAACATTATTGTCTTCCTCTTCTGAAGTAACAGGTTCTAATTCTGTTTATTATTATTATTGTTATTAAAATGATTATTATTATTATTAAAATTATTATGATTACAATTATTATTATAATTACTATTATTATTACTATTACTATTGCTATTATTATTATTATTACTATTGCTATTATTATTATTATTATTGCTATTACAATTATAATTATTATTATTATTATTATTATTATTATTATTATTATTATTATTATTATTATTATTATTATTATTATTATTATTATTATTATTATTGTTGTTATTATTATTTTTTATTGGCTTTCTATTCACTTTGTTTACTTTCTACCCATTTACAAACTTCCTTTGACTAAAAATTTATTTAAATATAATTACTTTAACAACATTTTTGGCTGTTTCATATTATAAAGGAGTAAAACTACTTAACATCACTGCTGCAGCTTACTATTTGATACTAATTACAAAGCATAATTTGGAAGTTAAATTTCCCCAAAATTTTATGATGCCTGAATCTCTTCTTTAATAATTCGATTCAGAAACAAACTCTTATAGCTTGAAATTTGCAAACAATTATGAATTTTACAATTAATCATAATGCATTAAATATACAACAGTAGAGAAAGAATCCCCTTGAGAAATTGTCATGAATTATTAATCTTTCCTTAGCATATCACTAATTTTATGAATTTCACCAAATTCACTATATTTTTCAGGAACTACCCATCCTGCTAAAATTATTTAGATATTTTTATTCACTGATTTTTCCATTTAAATTAATATAGTATCTTATGGCTAGTATTTTTGATGCTTAAATTCACTAGAAATTTTGGGAAATTCTTTCAATTTATTATCAAAAGAATTAGTATAAAATTCGCAATTTATTTATTATTCTTTTAAATGTAATTTATATCTCTTTCCTATCTTTAAGATTCTATCACCAAAGTTAAGAGGAGTAACCTAATAATAAATCAATTAATTTACTTCAATCTTTTAAACAACTACTTTTTAATCTGGTTCATCATCATCAGGATTATATAAAATAGGTTTATTTGGATTTTCCATTTTCTATATTTCTAATTCAGGTAAATCAGAAGACATGGATTCGTTGACTCCTTTGCTAATAGATCTGCTTGGAGAAAGTAATGATTTTTAAGACTATTATTATTAATTTTAGGATTATAATGATTATTATGATTAAAGAGATAATTGTGATTAGTATTAGGAAGTTTATTTATTCTAATCCAATTAAAAAGGATCATAAATAGATTGATATTATTATGATTATGATTATTATTATTATTATTATTACTATTACTATTACTATTATTATTATTATTATTATTATTATTATTATTATTATTATTATTATTATTATTATTACTATTATTATTTTAGTAATTATTGAGTTTGTTATTACAATTACAATTATTTTAATTAAGATTAAATTTATTATTATTATGTTTGTTATTGTTATAACTTGATGTTTGAATATGAATCATTCAAAATTTAATTAAGAACATCTTCTTTCGTTAATTTAGGATGAGGGGATTAGACTTATTTAGTAACAGATTAGGCATTTTTCTAATTTACTGGCTATATTGCAACAACTTTATTCTTATTTGGAGCTAAAGGATTATAATCTTATTGTTATTGTGAAGATGGTGCATGAGGTTTCTACATTAATTTTTCTTCGATCTAATGAAGTGCTTTGCTTTCATATTTTTTGACTGCATAATTAACCTATTCTATGTTGAATCCTTTTTCAACAATCCTTTTTGAGAAATTAGGCAATTATTACAATTCTTTAAAAGTTTAAATAAGTGCTGTCATTTTCTCCACATACACTAAATGATAACATATATTTTATACTTGATTTATTTGTATTAAAGGTACCAAATTCTTAATTTTCAAAAATCTTAATTCTGTTTTCAAAAAATGCCGGATTCTTCAAATTTGATAATGTAGGATTACGTTAGATAGCTTATAATAATTCTTTTTTCTTTGAATCTCTTAATTACTAAGTAACTGTTTCTTATATTTTCTTTACTTTCTTTATACTAATAAATTCAATATTTTGTTCTTCTGCATCTTATCTTTATTAATTCTTCTTTCTAATTTATTATTATTTTTATTTCCTATCAAAATATGAATTAATATCATCAAATGGTTTTTTGGGTTGCAATTCCCTTAACCTTTCTAATTTATCATGTTAAGTAATATGTTAAAGTTCAATTTACAATTAAGAAGCATCAACCTTTCCATCAACGCATGAATCTAAGCATGATCCACTTGCCACTGAATCTATCAATTTAGCCATTATTTATTCTAAATATGTTAATGGAACCTTCATTTTTTCAATTGATAATTTTTAATTATTCACTAATGCCTAATCAATTATATCATAACCTTAATTCAACATATTTCTAAATGAAGCAAACCCCCATTTTTATTATGGATTTTCCTTAAATTAATTAACTTATTTAATCCAAATAGCAATTTTAACTCTTTCATATTGATCTCCCCATCTAAATATACTGAGTAAATCATGAAAATCATTAAAAGCCTATTCATTTTATAAATTATTTTCTATAAATTCTAATTTTTTAGTGAATTCCTAATATTCTCTTATAAAATGATCAGCATCAGGATAAATAATTATTATATCTTTATACTTCTTCTAGAAATTGTTCATTAAATCTGTTAATTCTTTACTATTAGGATTTGCCTTTTATTTTGAGATAGTTTATCTTAATGTTTAATAACTTTGTTTTAGCTATTCAAAAGAATTCAACCAAAATTAGACCAATTATTTCTCTTCTGGCAAAGGTAAGTTCTGTAATTTTTCTAAGATGTTTTGAACAACAACTTCTTTTGTTTTAATTTGAGACTAACTAATTTCTTGAATTTCATTTTAAATTTAGAGACATTCATGATATCTTATTTCAACATCTTATGATCTTTCTATATTGATATTTTATATCTTATCAATATCTTGTATAGATTACTATAATTCTTCAAAGGTATATTGTTGATTGTTCTTGATTTTATTTGCTAGATTTTAAATCTTCTCAGCAATATTTAATAAATTATTCAATTCAATAATGTAATCTGGAATTTATAAATTATGAGTTTGTAATAATGTTAGGAGACTATTGTATTGCTTTTTGGCTTTGAATAATTCAACTGTTTTATTCCCTTTTAAAATTTCTTTTAGTTTCAATAGATAGATTTTAATCTTCAAATTATCCATTAATTACTAATCTTAGATAAATGATGAAATTAATCTCTGATATAATGAAGTAAGAGCAAAAATATCTTCTTATGAACAATTGTTAAATTCTTCTTAAATTTAATGAATATTCTGAAAATCTTAATAAAAATCCTTAGAAATAAAATCATGTGATATATTATTTGATTTGATCTCTTAATCCAATAATCTGGCTTCAATAATTGTGAAACATTATTTAAATTTTTACAAATCTTATTTTGATTTCTTTTTCTCTAAGAACATTTATTTTCTATTGTTATATTCCTTGATTTTATCAACTAATGCATTAAAACAAGCTATTTTTTATAACAAATTTACACAAATCAAAGATTGTTTAGGAATATGTGACATGACAATAACATCTTATAATAATTTTAAACTTTCGTATGTGAACTCTGGAGTTGTAGTAATTTCAAAATATTTCTTTATAATTGTAACCCAAACATTATATATTTTAACTTAATCCCAGATTCCCCCTTTTACAGAAAGAGTAATTTAATTATATAAGTAGAACCATCCATCTAAATCTTAGGGTAGAGGTACTTAAAATAGATAGTTTCCAATCTAAGAACCTAATGCAAATACTATTTTTTATTGATTTGAGAACATTTCTGAAAATTAAATTAAATTGGCTTAGTCATTTTCATTCAATTAAAATTTCTGAGAAATTACTTATTCAATTAATTATAATTATATTTCTTATTTGGATTACCAGAGAGATAATAATATTTTAGTTTGTTTTTCCCAAAGAAAATGCTAGTAATTATTTAATACAGTATTTATTCTTTTATCAAGTATGATTGATTATTTACTTAAAATATTATCTAATTCTAGTATGATATTTTCATTATCATCTTTAAATAGAATTTAAAAAGGATTACAAACTTAATTAATTTTAAATTATAAATCTGGATTTTTATCGTCTTCAATTTCCATTTCTTAATCTGGAGATTTATATTTTTAATAAAATTCATATAATTATTAAATAAATTAGCAAGCTTTATTCAAACTCTATAATTATTATTTCTCTTCATAAATTATCTTACTTTAAGAAATATCTTAAAGTAATTATTTAGCCTATTCTAATTATTCATTTTCAAATATTTCATTATCTAATAAAGCTTTAATTTCTTTCTTTTTCTATAAACATTTAGTTATCTCTTATTCAAATTGATTAATAATCTTTTCATCAAAATTTAATTCTTTAGATTTTTCATAAGCTTATTCTAATTATTAAAGTGTTTATGATTTAGCTATTCTAATTTTTTCAACCTCTTAAAATTATTCTAATCTTTTCTATAATTCAGAAATTTCAGGTACATCATAAATTTTATTCATTTATATTTCTGCTTAAAACTTCTTTCTCATTTATTCATTTAAATTTTTCTATTCTATCATACCTCTTAATTTTTATCTAAATTCATTTAATTGTTTTTCAACTTATTCCAAAATCTATTTATCTTTTTCCGGGGCTCTGATTTCAATAGATAATTATTTCAACATCTAAAGATGATCCCATGTAATCTTAGTTTAAATATCCTTAGTAACTTAGATTTCACTGTCATCTTCATCTTTTTCTTATAATTCTAAATCTTGCATATATCTCTCATACAATTAATATTTAGATATTAATTCATAAAATTCTGGAAAATCTTTATAATGAAATGGTAATTCTTCAAGCTTACTTAACAATATTTATATTTCATCATTTGATTTAGTATTTTCTAATTATTAAACAATTAATTATCCTTCTTCTAATTCTTATTTTAATATTTCAACCCATGGTACTGATATTAATAATGCATTAAATTCTTGTATTGTTTTTTCAACAAATTATTTACTTAATTTCATCTAATTTAATTTGATTCTAGTTTCAGAAGTAAGACTATAAAATTATTAGTAATTTTTAATTTAAGTCATTTACAGACCTAAAAAGCTTTGTAATTTTTCATAATCTTCCAATTCATCTTCTATTTCATCTTCTTCTTCAGAATCTTAGATTTCTTCATTCATAATTTATTCAAAATCACAGAATTTATCTTCAGCTTCTTATAATTTATTAATAAATCTTTTCTTAATTCTTTTATACTCTTATAATTATTATTATAAATATATGAATTCTTAAAATTCATTTGATTTATATTGATTTTAAATTGTTTTTTTAGTTACTTTAGTTTTAGATGTGATAATTTGAAATGCTGATTATAAATTATTCAATTTATTTAGTAATTCAATATAAAATTTGGATTCATCAAAATCTTTAAATAAATTAATAACTTAATTTAATTTATCTTTCAAAGCATTATTATTTATAATATTTTATTAGATTATTTGATTAGATTCATCTAATTAAGATAGTATTATCCATTAATTATCATCTCTATAATGTATTTATTATTTAAAAAGGAAATTCATAAAATCAGTGACATTAGATTTTTATTTAATTTATGATAATTATTATTATAAGGGTTGATAGAATGGTAAATTACCTAATATAGTTTCTATAATTGAGTATTCAGATTCAGAATCTAATAAATAATTATTAAATATTTTACATGATTATATTTGAGCAGTCAAACTTCTTTCACAATAAATACCTAAAATGATAAGAGTATTAAATGTCATTTTTAAAAAAGGTGGCAATAAAGACTTTAAATTATTAACAGGAACATATTTAAGAATATGATCAAATCTATAATTGCTCCATTAATTACAAAATGGACAGAAATAATGATCTTTATTTTTCTATTCTTCATAATCATCTTGATATTAACGTAAACATTTATCATGATACCATTCCATACAGGTTTCACACTAAACCATTTCTTCAGAATCATTAGCTTATTATTATTAACAACAGCAATATATCTATTATTTCTAATGAGGAGAACAATAGAATTCAACCAATTAACTATTTTAATATAAATAAAATACTCTTTTTCTTCTTCAATCTTTTCTTATTATTGATATATATCATATAATTAATCTATATTAATTTACTTGTCTACTTTTTAAATTTCCATAAACTATTATAAAATAATTTAGGATTTAGTTTTTAATTGAGTCTTATCATTTCCTGCTTCTACAATATTTCCAGAACAAAATATTTATTTATAATTAAATTGAATTTCCCATCCTGTAGGTTTTTATTGATTTTCTGAATATTATAAATTGTAACCACCAAAACTTACTATATAATTTACCATACAATAAATATGTGCATAAGTATTACATTCTTATTATTAACATTTAATTGTGGCTCCTTATGATTTACAATAAGAACATATTTATTTAGGTATTTGTATTATATTATTAGGTTTCTTGAATTTAATTTCCATAAATGATGTTAATTCAAGTTGTTTAGATAGTAATCCACAAAGAGGATGAACAAATTCATTTGTATCATTAATTCTCTTCTTCAAACCGCCTTTTTGATTACATACAATGCATATTTGATCTTGTTTTTGACTATATTTGCACTTATCACATGCAAAATATCCTTAATTATTAGAATTGGGATTCAACTCTATTTCAGTGGAAATACCATAACAATACAAGTGACAACTCAATTAACAACCATAACAGGATATTATTGTCATTCCTTTTTAACTATTATTTTGCTATGTTTACCTCTTTCTTATTATTAATATCTACTTTCGAATCCAACTGCACAAATATCACAAGCTTAACTCTAATTGATTTTTTAATATATTTATACTTATAAATCTCTTGATATTGTTAACTTTTTAGGTCTGAATCCAATATCTTTCTTATTTAATTGGTTATAAACTAAAGATAAAATAGGAATTAAAATTATTATATAATGGTATATATAGTGAACAAATGTATAATATATAACACACCTACTGAAAGATCTTATTGCTCATTTTCTTCGTTGTCCATTTTCCCACTCTAATTTGCTTAAAATGTTTAAAAAAAATAATTAAATTATTTATATTTAGAAATCCTTTAAATTATTTATATTGTATAAATTATATATTCTTTATTACTACTTGTGTTGTCCCTTTTTACTAAATTTGTTTATCATTAATAAATATTCTAAGTATCAGATTGTATACATTTATTTATTACTTATCTATATATCTATTGATATTTATACAATTTTAGTTTTATATTAAAAATATAAATAATCGTTAATGATTCCCTCTAAAATAATCAAAAGATAAGAATAACTCACATCAAATCCAATCTAAGATGTTTCTTAAATGAAAAAGGTACATAGTAATCTAATGATGGTATCTAAAGCAAGTAGTTTACCAAAATAGTTTGATAAGAATGAGAAATTAAAAACTACAGGAAATAAAATGGAATCTTTTAAGCATTCAAAAAATAACTCTATGAATCATTTATCAACAACTGAAAACACTAAAATTATAGATTCTATTCAAAATGTTTCATCCATTTATATTAATAATAAAACAGAAGAAATTTAACTTAGAAATGAGATTTAACTTAAAGCATAAATTATTGCAGATTTAAATAAACATGTTTCTTAATTATAATAATAAAATACAAACTATGAAATGATTATTTCATAATTGGAAAAAGACGTTTAATAATTAAATTAAACTATAGAAAAAATGTGTGAATAAATAACAGATTCTAAAAATGATTATAACAAAGAGTTATAAAAAGTTTAAGATTAAATTATAAATAAAGATAAAATCATTAAGTTTTTCAAAGCAGAAAACTAATAATTGTTATCTATTATTAAATAAGGTTCTTATGATAAAAAAAAAGTAGATAAAGAGAATTAACCAAATATTACTTAAGCTAATTAATAGGATTAAATTAATTATTTAAAAGATTAAATTGATCTATAAAGAAAATAGTTTTAATAAACTGAAGATTCTTTATAAAAATAAATAACTGGACTCAATTAATTTGTAAATGAATTATTTCAATAATAATCATCTGATAGATTAAATACAAATATAAGTAGTAGAAATGATAAAGATAATAGAAATAGAAAATTATCATTATAAAATGATATGGATACATTTCAATCATAATTATAATAACTTGATAAATAAAAAAATAAATTAGATCATAAATTTGATAATATCTAATGCAATCTAAATTAATTAACTGAAAAACAATTAAACTCTGTTTACACAGATAACAATTAAAATATGAAGGAAATCATTAAATTAAAATAAATAGTGTAAATATAAAAGAAATAAATTGAATTATAGTAAAAAACAATACTTAATCAACATTTCGAAATTCAAAATTTATAAACTTTACTTTATAAAAATGATCAATATAGTATTTCTAAGACTAAAGAAATTAAAGAAAATAATGAAGATATTATAACTAATGAATTTACTAATTCTCCAAAAGATGATATGTAAATTTTTATATTTATATATAGTTATCATTTAAATGATAGTTAAAGTGAGATTAAACCTAAATATTATATGGATAGTATATAAAATACATTCCAGAAGTTTTAAGTAATAACAGAAGAAAGCACTTTTAGAAGTTGAATTCTATACTTTAAATCTATTTAAATTATTAGTTTTTTTTTAATTAATTATTTATTTCCAAATAGTATAAATCTATTAAGTTAATGAATTAACCAAAGAATAACATAATATTAACAGATGATCAACATGAAAAAATAGAATAATTGTTACTTAAGGTTCAAGCAGAAGTTCCAAATTTAGTAAGGGAAAATCTAATTTAAAAATATTAGAATAAGGATCATTTAATTAGATTAATGATTGCTAGAGAATGGAAGGTAAATGATGCATTTGAATAATGGAAAAGATGGGTTGAATGGAGAAAACAATATAGAGCAGATGATATCAAAATTGAAGAAATTTAATAAGAGATTGATTTAAGAAAAGCTTTTTGGAATGGAGTTGATAAATTTGGAAATCCATGTTTAATTATTAAAACAAAGAGACATTTCCCTGGTTAAAGTAATCCTGAAACACTCATAAGATTTTTTTTGTATATAATTGATTAAGGAATTCAGAAAGCAGATTTAGCTGGAACTGGTAGAATTAGTGTAATTTGGGATAGAGAAGGTGTTACATCAAAGAATTTTGACACATCAATGTTTACAATAATGAAGAAAGTAGTAACTTTAGTTTAAGATAATTATGCAGAGAGATTAAATTAATTATTTATACTATATCCAAATTTCTTAGTTAAATCTATTATGACTGTTATTAAACCATTCCTAAGTGAGAAAACAAAATCTAAGATAATATTATGTAATCAGATGAAGGATCTACAATAATATGTTGGTGAGAATTATTAGATTTCTGATAATTTAATTTATGAGAATGTTGAATAAGTATAAGGATAGTACAATGAAGAAAATTAAAATTAAATAGAAGAGATTATAAATTAATGATATTATTATATATAATATATAATATTTATATATAAATTATATGTCTAATAGAATTTCTAAACAATATATTAGAATTATAAAAAATCATTTGTTAAACATCCTAAATGGTAATGTATTCTTTTCATTTAAATTTACTTAAATTTGAAAATTCTATAAAATAAATCTAATAATTTCATTAATCATTTCATTTTTATACTGATAATTTACTGTGAGTTTAAATATTAAAAATACTCTTAAAAAAACTTTATTTTCTCTAAACTGTTATCATATGGAATTTAAATATTATAATTAAATTGAATGATAAATAATTATAATTTAATAATAGTAAATCAGACTAGAAAGTAACCTTTTCTTCTTATTGTTGTTTATGGTAGAGTAGATGTTTTTTCTTGTGAAACTATCCATTATTGAATATTATTAAATTATTCAATAGTTCTGTTTATAATCTTATTAAATTTGATCCCTTCATACTTATTATATAAACCTTCATATCTTGGTGAATTATTAAAGCCAGTTTTATCACTGGCTAAGGCTATATATTAATACATTTCCAATTTTCTATTTGGTGTCATATGACTCATCAAAACCTTGTCCTTAATAGACCCAAGACTTTGATGAGGATTTGAAACTATAACTCTAGATGGATCGAAAATTTCATTTGATAGAAATTAAGAATTATATTTTTTTTCAGTTTATCTAATGTTTAAATTTGCTGTATCTTTAATGACTTTAATGTCTGGTATTTTCTTTTGAAAATATTTATCAACATAATATTTCTAATGGATATTATCAGATGTTTATGGAAATACAATTTCATAACATTCATCATCTGATGATACTTATTCTATATCAACAATTAGATGATCTTTATTAATCTTATTTGATAAACTTCCTTATTCTAATCTACTCAAGGCTAACAAACGAACTCTTGAATTTTCATCCTAATAAAAATACTAGAGATTACCTCATAATTTCCATTAATCATTCTTTCATGAAAGAGTTTGGCTTTCTCAATTTATCCAACATAAAAATAATACTTTCCCAATAATTCATATGCAAGTAATTCATCATTCTTTTATTTTAGTTTCCAAGCTGCCATCAAATATTTGGTGAAATACAGTTAACTTAATTTTGGATAGATTCTTAATAGACATTCACCTAAACCTCTGTAGGCTTTCATTTTTCTAGTAAAATGAGTTTCACTATCTGATAATCTCTTACAAATTTTAAAATATATAGCTCCTTGTATAGGATTATAAAATAATTATTCTATTTTTCCAAAAATGTAAAGTATTTTTTAATGTACACAAATATTTTTTGATTTGAAACATTCAAGTAAGATTTCTTTCATTGATTATTCACATTCTTATCTATTAAATTTATAGGCTAATAAACTAGTTAAATTTTATATAAGTTATTCTATGCTTAGCCATGCTTCAGTTAAGTACCTTGAGATTTTTTAATCAGCAATAGTTTCATCATAATCTTATGAATCTCTTATAGCTTTAATATCCTCATTATATTATTGGATGATATATTAGGTCATTTTGTAAATGCGAGATTATTTTTTAAGAGTATCAGGATTAATTTATAAGGTTTCAGGAGCCTTATAAATATTAAAGAAATCACTCTATCTTGTACATTTTTTAGTAAGTCTTTATCCTATTTTTCTTTTAGATTTTGTTTGTTTCATCTTCAGTTCTGGTAAATGAGCAAGTGGAGTTTGATAATTGCTATCTGTTCTGTCTGTTTAAGGTTAACGTGATTCTTTTAGGTTCATAATTTTATTTAGAGATATTTAAGTCTTAGAAAATGTTGTTCCAGATATTCCTAAGCTATCAGTAGTGTAATCTTGAGAAAATTTAATATTTTTCATTAATTATTTATAATACAAATCAAAACCTTATTAATAAATTCATCATTGCTCATTCAATCTCTCAAAGTTTTTTATAAATCTCCATTCTAAATTTTTAAAATAACCTTACAATAATTTTGAAGTAGTTAATAATTATAATCCTAGCAATCTAGGCAATTTAGAAATAAAATAAGCAAAATACTAATAAGAATGTTTAATTAAAGTTCATTTAAAATTAGATTAGATTGATCATATTGTATTTAAGAATATAAAAACAAAATCATGTATTAAGCTTTTATTTATAAAAATCAGCATTAATTATTATAATTAATTTTAAAATCCTCTAAAATTTTGTGATTCTAAAGTTGATAACATTGATTGGCTATTAATCAATATTCAATATTTACAAAAAGATTAGGAGTAATAATGTTGCATATAAACATAATTAAAACTAAAATATCTAAATAATTTTAACTAATTACTGTATTAAATCAAAAATATACAATATTTGTTTACGCCTTCCATGGATATTTTTGATATTGTATAAATTAATTAGAATTAAAATTTATTCTATTTTGCAACACCATTCTCTATAAAATTATTAATAATTTCAATTTTCGATATTATGGATTCATTGTTAAATAATAACTAATTATAGTAAAATAATTTTTATAAGCCATCAATCTAAATTAAATTTGAATCAATGATCCTTATTTAATAATAAATTCAAACTAAATTCATTTAGTCTAACTTTTTAAACAATTGTTAATTCCAAAAATTTTCAAACTCTTTATGAATTAATTTCATTTTATTTATGTTAAGATAAAGTAAAAAGTGAAAATAGTTCTCATTTCTAATACAATTTAAATATATAATTTTTACATTATTTAAACACAAAAAGATTTTTAAACTAGTTCTTATTATTGAATTTTATTAATTATAATGAATATCTATCCTCTAATCCAAAGTTAATAAGCAAATTTAACATTAATATCAAATACTATATAAAATGAAATATATTATAAATATAAAACTACTATCATTACAGTTTATAAATTGCGTAATTAATAATATAAAAAATTGCATATCAATATATTCACGTAGAATAATCAAGAAGTACATTATTATTGAATTGATTGCTACTTAAGCATTCTTTTATCTTTTTTCTTTGAGTCTTCCTTTTCTATCTTATTTTTTTTTAAATTAATATATTAATAGAAACAAATTATAATATATATAAAGTGTAGCTCATAAATTCTTGTATCGCTATAGACTTATTTAATATTGTATTGTTTTAAATAATTATGTTCTTTTTATGATGAAAAATATAGTTATTAGAATATTTCTTAAGAAACTATAAAATTATGGATTGTTAAGCTTTGAAAACTATAAAAACTAAATATTCAAAGGTCATGTTATTATTTTTAATTAAGCTATTAGTTATAATTGTAAATATTGATGTTTTAAAATTCTACATGATTAATCAACATCATTTTAAAACTTTGAATTTGTAAGCAGATTAATGCTAACTAATACAATACTACTTTTTAAGAGAGTTATGACCTTTTGTTCAATAGAATAAAAAAGAACTTTGACTTTTATATATATTTATATTATCATAAATGTTCAGTAAAAATGTGAAATTTATAATTTTAATATGAGTTCATGAATAGAAGCAAGCATCAAATATATTCTTACGATTCTTTTTTGTTCTAATTTTTTGATGAATTTATAAAATATTAGATAACTAATGTTTTGTTCATACTTTAGTTTAGAAATATTCAAATATAGGTTAATTATTAACAATATTTGAGCATAATGAAATGAATAGGGTAATAATTCCCCATTAGAAATGGTTAAAATTTGAAATTATATTAATTGATGCCTTTCATATAATAACAATTGAAATGATCGCATTTAAGGTATTAAATGATAAAGAAGGATGAGTTAGTAAAAGAAGGGAATAAAATTGAGGAATATTGAGCTTCACAATAAATAATTAGAGATGTTTATAAAAAATAATTGGAAATGAATGACATATTTTAAGGAAAGATCATATAAGAATTTATAGTAAAATAAAAATTGAAGTTAATAAGAAAGTTGAAATGGAATTTTACCATTTGGATTTATATATGAGTGTTGAAAAGACTGAAATTTATTTTTTAAATATGTTATTAGTGAATAGTTGGTTGATTTTAATTAAGTAATTAATTGTATTAAATCATGCAGTAAAATGAAAAGAGTAATATTTTTAATTTGTGGTAATTGATTGGGGATTGTTGAAAGTAGGGTATAAAATGAATAAAGGTAATTTTTACGTTCAAATTAAGAGTAAATGGAGAGGAAATATTTATAAATTTTAAAAAGTTGTTACAACTAATTTAATAAAAAATAAATAATTATTATTTTTCATATTATCAATAGCATTAACATTAGGTAATCAAGAGTTGATTCTTGGTAATACAAAGCCATATTATGATTAGTATAAATTATGTTAGATTGGAAATGGATATTATGTTTGATTAGGGGAAGGAGGTTCATGCTCTTGTTTTACATTAATTTATTATTTAACTTCTAGAAGTTGTTTAATTACTAATTATGATGCCCATAATAAATTTTGTAAAGTACTTTAATAAAGTGGATTAGGGTTTTCAATAGTTCTTTATAATTATTAGGATAATATGATATAGAGTTTTTAACATTGTGATTGAAGAAGAGAACGCTATTCTTTAGCTAAACTTACTTAGTCTTCTTTTGTTGGTTGTTTATCTATATAAATCTATATAATTATATTTAAATTTACTTGACTAACTTCGGATGATACAATAGGCTCTGATAGTTAAAATGTGAATGGATTTATGATTGATATTTTCAAAATATTCTCAATCTTTAGCTTCTTCTTTCTGGTTTCCTTTTTCCCTATACGACCATCTTTTTCGTATGCCTTTTAAATTGTGCGAACAGTACAGTATTTAAGTTTAAGTCTATTAGCTACCTATATTAAATAAATGTTTAAAATATCATATATATTAGTTATAGTTAATGATAATTTTAGCAATATTTGATACCTCTTAAAGAGAAAGTTTGTCATTGATGAGTAGTTTGAGTACAACTTTTCTTTCTTCTTTATTGATCTTTTAGTATTTTCTTGTATGTTTTTGTTAATCATCGACATCTCCTGATTTAGTCATGATCAAAGAATCTTAATTTATTATATTTATAAAATAAAATTTTAAAAATAATGCTTATTAATTTAAATTAAGATTCATTTTATTATTAATTATATACACTTATTAGCATTGATTTTAAAAATTATTAAAAAGTAATTAAAAATCATCTCTTAACTATTTAAAATAAAAAATAAAATGATAGTTTAAAAACCTTATGGATATAAGTATCATATTTATGTATTCAAAATTTTCTAAATAATTCACATCACCATATATAATAAATCATCTATAATTCTGATACTATCTTCGTTAATATTATTGGATTAAATTAAATATCCCAGCATATCAATATAAAAAAAGCAGATATTCTTGGATATTGATTTTAGACAATGTACTCAATTTCGTTTTAAAATTTATAATTATCATAAATACTCTTCTACAATCATAAAACATGAGTTTCTTTATTTAGAAACATTATAATCAATTGATCTTCAACAATGAAAATTTATCATCTAGGGCTTAGAGTTAATTTATTCTACAGTTATATTTATATATAAATTTTCAAATAATTACTTCTCAACTGAATTTCAAAGTAAATTTGCCAAAATAATAAGTATTGTTATACAATTTAATATCCATATAAATATAAGAATTATGATTCTATTATTGAATTTTGCTTAATAAATACATATATATATGATAAGTTTTGATCAAAACTCAAAATTCTCTTTATTTCTTCTAATTATTTTTATTCTTAATTGAATTTAAATGATATTGAATAAGAGATATTTATAAGTAATACATATTTATTGATCTAAATTTTTTAATTAGAGGAATTGATTATTTATTTAAAGTTTAGATGTTTATTATACTGAAGTAAATTAATTCTTTTGATTATGAGCTTATGTGGATAAAATTGAAAAGCAATTTAAAATTTAAAGGTTTTGTAATAAGTGTAAGTAATTTTTGAAGAATCTATTGTTGAATATATAATTTTTTTAGTAATAATTAATTATATTTTAAATGAATAAATATTATTTAGTTTTTAATATGATATATATCATTCTATTTTTTTCATCATGCTAAAAAATTCATCTAATGAGATTTGTCCATCAGAATTGGAATCAAATTCTTGAACCACTTATTTCCACATATCTTCAGAGATACCACTAAATATTTCTTTTAATTCATCTACACTAATCAAACCACTTTTATCCTATATTATATAATATTTTACTTTATCAAACATTCTAAATGTCATTTACAATCTCTATTTAGATAATAATTATTATCTATCTATAGTAGCTATAACAAACTCTATTCATATTTATATTATAAACATAAGTACCAGTATAATCTATAGAACCAGAATTATTTTTATCAACTTATTAAAATATACGATTAACTTCTTCTGCTGCTTCAACTGGTTTCATAATCTTAGAATATCCTGCCAATAATTCCTCTTTGCTTAATTTACCATCTTAATTAGTATCAAGACATTAAAATGTTTTTAATAATTCTGCTTTCTCCTCTTTAGTTGCTAATTAATTCACAATAAATTTAAAAACAGCTTCTTATAATTTTTATTATGCTGTGAATTTCTTCATATTTGTTAATACTTTTGTCATTAATGGTTTATCGAATTCAAGAGGATTACTAAACTTTTTAATCCAAGGATCAGATAACGCTTAATGAGCACTTAACCTTTTGCCTAAGAATCTATAAAACTTAACTACTTGGATCCAATTATAATAGTTTTCTAATGAAATCTTTGGCTTCCTTCGACACATCTTCCCATTCTTAAGAATCAAATGAATAAACTCCTTTTGAAACTTTCTCCATTATTTTATCTTCAGTTTTTCCATCAAATGGAGGATAACTTAATAATATATTCTATATATGTTACCCACATAAAAGTATGTATAAAATTACACCACAAGACCATAAATCACATTTTTCATCATATTTCTTTTTCAATACTTCAGGTGCTATATAATATGGAGTTCCTAATTTCTAATTCAATTTTTGATTTGGTACAAACTCTTTAGAAGTACCAAAATCAATTATTTTAAGTAAAGAATTTTCTTTTTCTGATTCATACAATAGATTCTCAGGTTTTAAGTCTCTTTTTAAAATATTCATTTTAATACCTATGAACAATCTTTTCATCATGACAATAATGAACTGCCGATAATATTTGTTTCATTATTTCAGAAGCTTTCTTTTCAGAAAAACTCCCCTCTGCTCTAATTTTATCGAATAGTTCTCCTCCTGTACACAACTCTGTTACTATATAGAAAAATCTTTCATCTTAATAAAATTCGAATATTTTAATGATGTTTGGATGATCCTATTAGATATAAATATTATTGATACTAATTTCTACAGCATCTTAACTTCATTCATTAACCTTTCTTATTCCTCTTTGCTAGTTTAAGATTTATGAATTATTTTAACAGCCTTCAATAGATTCGTACTTTTATGTATAGCTTTACGCACCTCTCCATAGGCTCCTTGAATTATAATCAATAACATTATATATACCACTTCCCAAAGGAGGATTTAAGAGTGTATAATCCTTTGTTATTCTTCCTAATTTCTCACTTGTTATTATTAGATGTCCGATGTCTGGTTATACTATTTTCAATTTAAATACATACCATCATTCAATTGATATTTTTAAGTAGTAGTATTGCCTTGGTCTGATTAGTTCTGCTGGTTCTTTGAAGCTAAACTATTTTAAGGTCTTTTTCCAGAGCAGGTACCCATAAGTTATTATAATTAATTTAATAAATGGGAACTTGTACTCAAACTAATAATAAAGTACTACATTAAGAAAAAACCTTACATAAATTGGTTATGTATTTCTATAATGTTTCTATGCATTCACATCCAGATATTGATAGTCTCATCAATATCAAATTAGATTCTTGTAAGATTATGCAAAGAGGATTGAGTAAAACCTTAACAGAAGAAATAGTGCTATTCTTAAATTCTTATTAGATTAGAACTCCAGAACAAGATGAATTACTCAATCATTTCAATTATGTTTACAAATAATCTTTAAAGAAGTTTAATCAATTTGAAACTAATCTAGGCAAAGTGATATTAATTGTATTATATATAATATATATCAGACATCAATAGAAGTGTTATTATGCTTTAAATCACTTGAAATGGGGGATTTAACACCTGTTGATGTTTGGTGGGTCTAAGAACATTTTCAAATTAGATATAGATTATTGAATGAATAATATAACGTAGAATACGACCACTTTTTGGATATGAATTTCTTAATTAAGTTTCTCTATCTTCTCAAAGAATGTGTGAGAATTGAACTAAAAAAGAATAGCCTTGAATTAAATTAGTTGTTTCTCTCAGTTAGGCATGACTAATCAGATATTCAACATACATCTAGAACTGAAGATAGCTATAAAAATTAATAAAAAAGATTAGATACAATTTGATGATTACCTCAATTTATTAATTAAATTTTGTCAATTTCTGAATAATAATTAAGTTTTATTCAATTATTACTCTATTTATAATTAAGTTAATATATATATAACAATATAATTCAAAGAGAATGACAAAATTGATCGTATTAAGAACATTTTTTTGGACTTCATTTCCAAGTATTATTAAATTTTTATATAGAATAATAAATATAAGTAATCTTAATTTAGGTTGAGTAAATTTACTATTCATAATATTTATTTATTTTGGTTTGACTTTGTTTAATTATTATTTGAATTAGAAAAAATATCAAACACTTTTAATAATTAATAGAATAATTAATTATGATTATCTTATGATAATTTTGATACTTTAAAATATCTAAAAAAATGGATAACTCATTGTGAAGAACTGAGTTTTAATGGGAACTATTAAGATGCATAATTTCTTTTAATATTAATATAATGATAATATATATCTATTTATTTTACATAATAATAATAAATGAGTTTAAATAATTCATAGTCTCAATTTGAAGTATAAATGTTTGTCTTTTTAAGGATTTAAATAATATAAACCTTCGTAATTATTTGTACGATATTACTTTAGTAATGAATAAATTGAAGAATTTATGGAAAACTAGGATTATGAACATGATAGTGAAGATGAAGGGATAGAAGATAATTTGATAGGAGGTTATTTATTATTAGTATCATTAATATAGGATATCATCCAGTTCATTTTAAAGAAGCACTACTAAATAGATATGTTGTTATGTAAAAGGGACGCTTTTCTACTGTATGGTTGGCTTAAGATTTTCAACATGATACTTTAGTGACTTTAAAATTTAAAAGAGTGCATCTCAATATTTGGAAGCTGTATAAGATTAAGTAATAGAAACCTAACTTGTTAGAAATTCTATAAAAAATTGCTTAGAACGTATATAAGTCAATTTGGATTCAATCACTTAAAGAATATTATGCAAATGTTTAGATTATCTGTTCTAATAATGTAGATGATTCACATAGACTTGCTTTATTGAAAAAATATATAAATTAAAGATTTGCATTTTAGAGTTTCAGAATTTCAGAAATATCATTCCAATTTCTGGATTGTCAAAGGCCAACACTGATTAATGAATTGGGCATAAAATGTATTATGAGGAATTTAAGATGTATATTAAACTAAAGAGAGAAAATGAAGAAAAGGAGCAATCTGATTAGAATATTGGAGGATTTAATTACCTTTATTTTAATAAAATAGAAGAGTATGAAGAATCATTTAATAATTTGGCATCAACTAGATCTTATGAAGGATCTAATTCATAAAGTTCTCAACAAGATAAAGTGATTAAAAAGAGGGGAAATATGATGATCATAGTGTGATTGATAGATCATTTATAGATTTAGGATATATAGGATATTGAGATGGAATAGATTTAGAATAATTAAGACAGTATTAGAAATTGGTAGTTTAGTTGAATTATATTACTTATTAAGTATGTAATAATTTTGAATGATTTTATAATTGAATTTTTTATTTCATTGATTGTGATGACCTTCAAATGCTCTGATATTATGGGCAGTATTAATCACAAAGTTGGATGTGTCAATCACATAACCTTTGGTTGCTGCTTCAAATAATTCAGGATGATGAACTATTCCTTCCTATTCCCATTTATAATTCAAATACTTTCATGAAATAAATAACTTCATCTTAAACTGTTGTACCCAATTCTTGGATATGATCAAGTTGGCATGCTAATTCATACTTTAATTGTCCTTCTTCTGTCAAAAAATCTGCATTATCACGATCATCAAATTTTGTGAAATCAGCAGTTAATGGATGTGATTAATATGTTTCAAACCAATAAGTGTTTTTATCATTAGCAAGAGTATTTGTCTCCATTTTTAATATTTTACCACCTCTAAGTAAAGAGAGTCTTTGTATTTTATATTACAATGATCTCCAATACCTATGAAAAAATGGAAAGATTCATTACCACATCCTTGGAATCCATAAAAATGAAGGTGCATAAATGAAAAGGTTGTTCCAATACCATGCAATATCTAATGGGTTCTTAAACCAAAGGTAAATGGACAATGGAATGGCTGTCTCATAAAGTACGTATGGATATTTAAGGAAGATAGTAAGATGTTTATGGGGATCACAAGAGTAACTAATGATTAGTGAGTGAATTACAGCAACACTTCTCCAATTCTATCAAACTCAATTGTATATGTTGGTTTGTAAATTCGATCAGTTTTGACAAGATATGAGGATTCATCATTCATGACCTAAGCTTTGTGTGCCACAGTGGCATTATGGAAATCTTTGATGTGGTTGAGTTGATAGAGATTCTTCAAGCCCAACCTTAATGTGTTTATTTATCTGGTGAGCATTAATTAAAGATATTATTAATTATATTTAAGTTTAGCAACAAGACAATGGAATATGAGGAATAAATGCTTGGAGAAAATTAAGATGAGCTTACATCAAATGTTAAGTATTAGCATATATACCAAAATAAATATTTCCTCTAAAATAAGAGAGTAAAAAGGTAGTGTTCATGAGAGTAGAATGTTAATTTAGATACAGATGCCTGGATTATAGAATATATTANGGATCTAATTCATAAAGTTCTCAACAAGATAAAGTGATTAAAAAGAGGGGAAATATGATGATCATAGTGTGATTGATAGATCATTTATAGATTTAGGATATATAGGATATTGAGATGGAATAGATTTAGAATAATTAAGACAGTATTAGAAATTGGTAGTTTAGTTGAATTATATTACTTATTAAGTATGTAATAATTTTGAATGATTTTATAATTGAATTTTTTATTTCATTGATTGTGATGACCTTCAAATGCTCTGATATTATGGGCAGTATTAATCACAAAGTTGGATGTGTCAATCACATAACCTTTGGTTGCTGCTTCAAATAATTCAGGATGATGAACTATTCCTTCCTATTCCCATTTATAATTCAAATACTTTCATGAAATAAATAACTTCATCTTAAACTGTTGTACCCAATTCTTGGATATGATCAAGTTGGCATGCTAATTCATACTTTAATTGTCCTTCTTCTGTCAAAAAATCTGCATTATCACGATCATCAAATTTTGTGAAATCAGCAGTTAATGGATGTGATTAATATGTTTCAAACCAATAAGTGTTTTTATCATTAGCAAGAGTATTTGTCTCCATTTTTAATATTTTACCACCTCTAAGTAAAGAGAGTCTTTGTATTTTATATTACAATGATCTCCAATACCTATGAAAAAATGGAAAGATTCATTACCACATCCTTGGAATCCATAAAAATGAAGGTGCATAAATGAAAAGGTTGTTCCAATACCATGCAATATCTAATGGGTTCTTAAACCAAAGGTAAATGGACAATGGAATGGCTGTCTCATAAAGTACGTATGGATATTTAAGGAAGATAGTAAGATGTTTATGGGGATCACAAGAGTAACTAATGATTAGTGAGTGAATTACAGCAACACTTCTCCAATTCTATCAAACTCAATTGTATATGTTGGTTTGTAAATTCGATCAGTTTTGACAAGATATGAGGATTCATCATTCATGACCTAAGCTTTGTGTGCCACAGTGGCATTATGGAAATCTTTGATGTGGTTGAGTTGATAGAGATTCTTCAAGCCCAACCTTAATGTGTTTATTTATCTGGTGAGCATTAATTAAAGATATTATTAATTATATTTAAGTTTAGCAACAAGACAATGGAATATGAGGAATAAATGCTTGGAGAAAATTAAGATGAGCTTACATCAAATGTTAAGTATTAGCATATATACCAAAATAAATATTTCCTCTAAAATAAGAGAGTAAAAAGGTAGTGTTCATGAGAGTAGAATGTTAATTTAGATACAGATGCCTGGATTATAGAATATATTAGCTTAAATGGTTTCCCAGTTGAAACTATATTTGTTAATTTTCATAAAAATTTTAACATTTGAATATTTTCCTTATGGGTAAGTTATGTTTGTACCTGATTAATAAAGAAAATTGGATTTTTAGATCTGGTTTGATGAATGTTTTCAGGTAGAAACAGAGTTATTCATCAGTATTGAATAGTATGTTAAATCAAAGTATTATTTTCAATGATCTTGCAAATTGTAATTATAAGGATCCCTGAGTTTATGATAGGAAATGAAAAAATAAGCAAGAAAATTTAGAGATGAGAAATATAAAATAATGTGAAATTAAATCGTTTTTGAGATGTGTCGTTTTTTATTTAATAAATAAATGAAAGGAATCATCGCTATCATTCTTGCATTGGCTGTGGTCTCAAATGCCACCAGCACAAAAGATTAAATCTTAGCTTTACTTTAAACAGGAACAAAAGCTAGTGATGCCATTGATACAGTCTTTGGATTGCTTAACGATTTAAAGTAATCAAACATCGATGCTCAATTTGCAGCTGACCAAAAAAATGAGACAGACGAATGGATTGGTGCTTAAACCATTGAATAATTCACAAAAATTAAGACTCTTAACCAAAAATTGTTCCAATAGGCTATTGAAAACAGAGCTGAATATGAAAACGTTCTTTAATAAACTAAAAATTATTTGGCATGGAATGAAGCAAGAAGAGATTCAATTGCTGCTAAAATTGATACACTCTAAGACAACTAATGCTTCTCCAACCAATTATTTGTTAAGTCCATAAAACATAATTAAGAAGCTTTGGAAGTGATTAGACTCCTCAAATAAGATGTTGCTGGATACATCATTAATGGAGATTCCTTTGAATTCACTTAAGTTTAAGCTCAATCAGTTGCTGAAAAATTAAAATAATATAGCAACCTCTTCCAAGAACATTAAATCAAGTCCTTCTTAGCACTTGCTTAAGATGAATAAGTATTTATTTATATAATATATTAATTAGGTATCTGAATCTTCTGGACATGGATAAACATTAGCTGAAAGAGTCTTGGGTGTTCTTGAAGGCTTAGAAAGTGAATTAGCTGCTTCATTAGAAAATTTGAAATAAAATGAAATCAATGCATCATGGGAATTGGCTGGTTGGGTTTCCTTATCAGAAGCTGAAATTGCCTCATTAGAAGTTGAATACGAAAGAAAATAAGTGTTTGCTGATAGAACTGCAACTGTATGATTTTAAATCCTAATTTTTTAATAGTAAATCCAAGCTGCTTTAGCTCAATAAGCTAAATCAAAGATCATCTTATAAGAATCATAAGATGCTTTAGATTAAGCACAATCTGATTTAGAAGCAAAGAGAGCTGATTATGCTGAAGCAAAAGCCAAGAGACAAGAAGAGAATGCCATCTTGGATGAAGTAATCATAATGTTCAAGAAATAAGTTGCCTCATGGTCTGGAAGATGATATTCTTTTTAAATACAAAATTAGTCAATCATAACAACATCACTAATATTATAGTTCTTAATTCTTTTATGTCTTAGTAAGAGTAGGCTTTTGTAATTACTTACTCTATTAATTAAATATTTTTTGATAGACTTACACATCATCTTCATCATCGTCTTCCATATAATCATCTCCTTCATACATAATTGTTTGAGAGTTTGTAAACCTATTCTTAAACTCTATATCTTACATATGATTTTTAGGATTATATGTGATAACCTAATCAGCTTCCTCATAATCTTAATACCTTTTTAAATGAGAGGTTTTCTGTATTAATTTTTCCCAACCTTAATTAAGTGAGCTCAGTAACTAATCTTTTGATGACAATTTATCTGCTGAATTCTCTTTTACTACAGATTCAGGAATACTTTCCTTAGTATCAATATCTATAGCTAATTTCTTTGGTTGTTATTGATTTTATTGAGATTATTACTATAATTCTTTTTTTTGTATTGAACTATTAGATGATGATCCAGAAAGTATATCTAATTATTTTTATTTAACTTCTTAAACATTAATTTGTTACTATTTGTTAGAACCAATAGGTTTTTACAATTCTTCCATAATTCTCTATTTATCTTCTTTACTCATAAGTTAATTTGATTGTTTCTTCATCATCATTTCTTTCTCTTCTGCATACAAATCTTACAAAGGTTAATGCATAGGTTATTAATTTTAATATTGTGAGTTTATTTGAGCCATATTCCAATCAACATATTATTATTCAATTTATGATTTTCTATTTTGCAACATTTTCTCATATTCTAGAATTGCTTATTTATCTAAGTCTTTTCTTGATATGCAAAAATTATCAAAGAATTGTAATTCTACATCATTTTATTATTATTCCAATTGTTTAATTTATTCATCACTAAAATTTACTGATAGTAATCTTCTCAAAAATAAATTTTATGTCTCTAATTCAATTTATTATGCTTATATTTCTTACCATTATTGTTCTTCCTATATTGTATGTTCTTCTATAACTTTGATCATTTGATTATATTTTTCTCTTATTTATTGAATGCATTCATTCTTCTTTGCAATTTCAGCATCTTTAATTCTTAATTTCAATTATAAATGTTCAATACTATTTAAATGATCTTGACATGTTTATTGTTTTAGTTTTTTAATCATTTTAGCCATCTTCTTAATGAGGTACATACATTCTTTGTTATTTTCATATAGAATCTTGTTATCTTAACAAAATTGATCTATTTTTTCTTTTTATTATTCAATCATCATTATATCTGATGGTCTTATTGGAAGTGTGGCAATTTCTTTTGACTTTCTTTATTCCTATTTCTTTGTTATATAGACTGCTCTTCTTTATTTTGGTACTTATCTGGTAGTTGTTGAATCATCATACTTTAGAGATTCCTCAGTTATTTATGCTTTTGAATTTTATTTATCGATTTCTTATTGTCTATCTATTTTCTAAGATGGAATAGCTCCTTATTCACATTGTCTAACTTATTGCAATTAGATAAAAAATTGTTTGATGAGTTCATACTTTTAAATAAAGGCAGGTTGTTATGGGTATTCGAATAACATAATTCAATTTAAAATTTAATTTATTAGTAGATAAAATATCAAAAAATCAATGTTGTTTTAATTATAAAGATAATAATTACATTCCCTATGAATCTGTGTATATTTTTTATGTTTTTGAATCAGCATCAATATATGTACAAATCTCATTTTAACAAAAGTGACACTTTGGTTTTTAAAACTCTAAGGCACATATATGACATATCTAATTAACACAACAACATGATGATAGAATGTCTAATATTGTTAATAAATTAGATATACAATTAAAATATTTAAAACATATTGGACATGACAATTGTGTATTTTATGTTAATGTTTCACTAAATATCAAATCATTAAGAGGATGTGATGTTTTAATCTTTTTTACCTTGTCTTGATAATAACCATCCAATAATTATAGAGAATACAATGAAGGATCTTTCTTATTCAATTTCAAATATTCACAAAATGTAGTTGTTATTATATATGTGTTTGGTGCTGTTTTTGGTTCTTAGATGTCAGACTGTGTTCCACAACAAAAGTACTTTTAAAAAAAAGAAACCTTTCTGTTCTTAGCCATTTTAGTAGTAAAAAAATTAAAAATGATTTTTAATGGTAATCAATTAGCAAATTCAATATTATAAACTCTTCGTGTTACTTCAAAAATAAAGCCAAAATTAGGAATTTGTTTAGTAGGAGATTCACCTGCATCAAAATCATATGTTAATAGGAAATTAAAAGCTTGTTAGGAAATTAATATTGATGCAGAATTATTTAATTTTTCAGAGAATGTTGAATAAGATTAATTGATTAAACATATCTAATCAATGAATCATGATGGTATATTAGTGTAAGTATTTTAATATATAAAAATATTAATAGTTACCATTACCATTACATCTGAATAAGTTGGATATCATTCATTCAATTCCTTATGAAAAAGATGTGGATTGTTTACATATGCATAATTTATAAAGAATTTTAGTTTATGGAGAATTATGTGAGATGTTACCATGTACTCCTGCAGCAGTATTATAAATTTTGGATTATTATGATGTGAATGTAATTGGCAAGAAAGTTACAGTTATAGGTAGAAGTTTCTTAGTTGGATTACCATTATCATTGTTATTACAAAAAAGAAATGCTACAGTAACTGTTTGTCATAGGGAAACATTAAATTTAGATTAACATATTATGAATGCAGATATTGTTATAAGTGCAGCTGGACATCCAAAATTAGTTAGAAATGTTAAATAAGGAGCTATAGTAATTGATGTTGGAATCTCATAAGGTGAATAGAAAGGTAGAATTGTTGGAGATGTTGATTTTAATGTTGTCAAAAATTAGGCATCAATTATTACTCCTGTTCCTGGAGGAGTTGGACCAATGACAATATGTATGTTAATGAGGAATCTGTGTAATATTTGGAAGAAGAAATAAGGATAGCCTGTTTATATCAATCCGAAATTGAGTGATGCTTATTTGAATGATTGATTAAAATTAATATGAGTAAAAATGATAAAAATCAAAAGTTGACTGCTTATGAAAGTTATAAGAAAATAGAATCTGAAATCAAATTTCAAACGAATCTCTTAGAGAAATCAAATCCAACTATCAGGTGTCCAATACATTAATATAATTACTCCAAAACTTGTAGGTAGTACTCAAAATTTGAATCATTAGATAATGTAAGAAAATTGTTGTAGAAGAAGTACCAACATATTAAGAAAAATCAATTAATATGGACAAATATCATTATGATGTTGGAGATAGAGGAGATAATATAATACCAATGTATTTGTGAAAATTTAATGAAAGTCGAGGAGAAAATGCTATTAGCAATATGAATTCATTAGTTAGATAAAATATACTAACATGTCAATATTATAAAGAATTACTATAGATTAGAGATATTAATGATATTGTCACAGAGACAGATAAGATTGTTACTTCTGTTGGTACTTGGGCAGGTCCAGGAGTACCATCATCTTTTTTTTGTATATTACATAAATTGATGAGTATGAATTTGAATGGTATACTTAATTAAATAAATATATTAGTAAAATAATTACAAATTTTATGTGATTGGAAATTAAATCCATATGTTAGATGTTTAGGATTATTATATTTAAGATATTCATTAGATCCAAATTTTTTATGGGGATGGATGAAGAGATATATTTTAGATGAATAAGGTAT